>CM067322.1:38865130-38975572 GCA_034231615.1 Meghimatium bilineatum
AATTTGGGAGTGAAGGTACATAGACACCAAGACTGGTTTGATGATAATAATTTTGAGATAACATCCTTGTTAGAAGAGAAACACAAAGCTTTCAAGAAACAACAAGGGGCAGCATCTTCACCGTCCAAGAAAGTAGCCTATAACAAGATCCGTAACACTTGTCAAAAGAAGCTTAGAGAGATGAAGGATAAATGGCTGTCGAAAAGCTGAAGAAATTCAAATGTTTGCAGACAGAAAGGACTATAAGCGATTCTATGAGGCTTTAAGAACTATCTATGGTCCACACTCATCGGGATCACCACCTCTATTAAATGCCGATTCGTCGAAGCTTCTCACTGATAAAAATGACATCTTAAATCGTTGGGCTGAACATTTTGAAGAAATCCTAAACAAACCATCAGTAATAAATGAAGAAGTCATAAACAGAATACCACAACTTAGGATAAGAGAAGAACTCGATATACCTTCAAGCAGTCAAGAGGTTATTATAGCGATTAAACAAATGTCAAATGATAAAGCTCCAGGTTTGGATGCCTTACCTGCTGAAATTTATAAAAATGGCGGACCACTGCTGATTAAAAAACTAACTGACATTTTTGGTATTTTCTGGAACTCAGGTACATTGCCTCAAGATCTAAAAGATGCTTCTATAGTGCACCTATATAAAGGCAAAGGTACCAAACAGTCTTGCGATAATCATAGGGGCATATCACTTTTGTCTATAGCTGGTAAAATTCTCGCTCGTGTCATACTCAACAGATTAAATAATTCTCTACTAAACGAGCTACTCCCAGAGAGTCAGTGCGGTTTTCGTGCAGGTCGTGGTACAGTTGATATGATATTCTCTGCACGACAAATTCAGGAAAAGTCACAAGAGCAACATAGTGAACTCTTAGCAACATTTGTGGACTTAACTAAAGCATTCGATACCGTTAACAGAGAAGGACTGTGGAAGGTGCTTACAAAGTTCGGATGCCCCCCAAAACTTGTCACTGTGATACGACAATTTCATGACGGTATGATGGCTAGTGTTATCTGCGACGGAGGAGTATCTCCTGCATTCCCTGTCACAAATGGTGTAAAGCAGGGATGTGTGCTGGCCCCTACTCTTTTCAGCCTGTTATTTACAGCCATGTTAACGGAAACACACCATTGTAATGAAACAGCAGGCATAATGATCAATTACAGAACGGATGGTGGTCTTTTCAATTTACGTCGTCTAAAAGCAAACACGAAAACTAAATCTAGTACTGTTAGAGAATTACTTTATGCTGACGACTGTGCATTGTATGCTGACTCTGTCGTAAACATGCAGAGCACCATAGACCGCTTCTCAAAGGCCTGCAACAACTTTGGTCTCACTATTAACACCAAAAAAACAGAAGTCATGCACCAAGCAACATCAAATAGCCAACATACTGCTACTTCCATCATCGTCAATAAGGAAAAACTGCAGGTAGTCGACAATTTTACTTACCTTGGAAGCACTCTCTCTCGCGATGTCAACATTGATGTGGAAATTAACAAGAGACTGGCAAAAGCTAGTGCTGTATTTGGTCGATTACGCAAAAATGTATGGGACAGAAGAGGTATAAGAACAACCACCAAACTACAAGTATATCATGCTGCTGTTATACCAACCTTACTATACGCCTGCGAAACGTGGACAGTGTATGCTAGACATGCAAGAAAGTTAAATCATTTCCATCTTACCTGCCTACGTAAATTACTAAACATCCATTGGTGGGACAAAGTACCAGACTACGAGGTCTTGGAAAAATCAACCTCAATAAGCATCCACACAATACTTATGAAGGCGCAGGCACGCTGGGCAGGCCATCTTGTGCGCATGGAGAACTCGCGATTGCCAAAACAAATATATTATGGAGAACTCAAGGCAGGATTTCGAAAAGCTGGTGGACAGAAAAAGCGTTTCAAAGACACGCTCAAGTCATCCTTGAAACATCTTAACATTGACGTAGGCGCTTGGGAGAGCCTCGCTCAGGATAGAACGGCTTGGCGTTACAGCATTAGAACGGGGAGCACTAGCGGCAGAAGAATTCAGACAAGAAACTGCAAGACAGAAGCGGACACGTAGAAAAGAAAAAACATCTCAACCTCACACAGATACCTTCTATTGTTGTCAATTCTGTAAAAGAACATTTTGTGCGCGCATTGGACTTGCTAGTCATTTAAAAACGCACTATTAACTTTATTATTTTATTTATTTATTGGTTATTATTATTATGGTTGAGTTTTGGTCATCGTCGATCACGACGGACGAACATCATCATATCATGTAACCGATGGCATCGTGTTTGTATATATATATATACATATATATATATATATATATATGGTCAAAATAAACACCTCATGGTATTAGTGAAATGCCGGAAACTTTTGTCGATTGTCCACTATTCACATTAAAAACCTATCTTGCATGGAACAATTAATAGTGGAAGAAGAAGTTATCACAAGAAAGTATGGATTGATTATATTGAAGACTGGATATGATTGAGGTATTCCACATTTAAACAAGAAACTGAGGAAAATAGGCTGACATGCCGACATTTGTGTGTTGATGTTTCCAGAGTGGCAGCCCTTACTGCCCTTAAGGGTTATGTATTTGATGATGCTAATGATGAATTGGATATATAATTCATAATTCAAATTTATGAAGGCAATATAGTATTACTAGATAAAAACAGACTGTAAGAGCAAGCAACTATGTTGACACCTGAGCAGGGCCGGTGTCAGGGCCCCTAACAATTGAGGGGCCCAATGCGAAACAGATTGCGCTTGCCAAGTCTGGGTAGTGAAGTGGATAATAAAATAAATTCTAATATGAATTTATGGGCCTATGAAGTGCGGGGCCCACTGCGGCCTCATAGTTTGCAATGGCCTAAGACCGGCCCTGCACCTGAGGGGTAAATAAAAAAAGAGGAAGACCCAAAATTACCCTAAAAATCATTTACTTATGGAAAAAATAATAGGTTCCAAGTCCATGAAACAACTATCCTTACAGGCATCGGGCCGGAACGCATGGATAATCAAAACCTCTGCCCTATGTCCCGCCTGTGGCCGAAAGGAACAAACCAACTAATATGGTATGAATGCATTTGTAGTGTTCGTCTACACTCTAGTTATCCACCTGCATATATATATATATATATATATATATATATATATATATATATATATATATATATATATATATATATATATATATAATATATATATATATATATATATATATATATATATATATATATACATATATATATATATGTGTAATTATATATATATACGGTCTCATTGTGACACACCTACGACCCTGGTGGGTTGGGGTGTATTATTAGTATTAAGTCATAAACTCAGTTGATTAAAATCCCAAATGTTTGAGAAGATTTTAGACGAGTTACTTCGTTAGTTGCACGATGAAGGATTGATGTAGAAGACATATATCAAGCAGACAAAACATATTAATTGTCTAATTATCATAATGAATGTCCCGTTTTCCTAAAGCCAAACACATATACCATAGTACATACATGTGTTAATTGAATGTGATGTTCCACAGTTGAGCTTGTTTCAAGCACTAATAAGAGATGCATGCATAGGAACTATAACGCGATTCGAAAATAGAGTAATGTAAATTGTGGGAAAAAACCCCATTAAACAAACAATTTTTGCAGGATCACGAAAGCTTAGAATCTTCCTGATATGTAATATAATTCTGGAAAATGCATCTCGTATATAATATTGGAAACTGATATAATATAATATATCAAAACCTCATTGGAAACTGATACATATTAGCTTTTGGTATCTTATCCAAGTCACATCCATCAGACCCTGCACCACATATGCTATATCTAGGTGCGGTCTTGAAAGTCAGATTATTTCTTAGTTTGGTACTCTCAAACCTTTACACTTAATACCGACCATTCATTTATTTATGTCTATTTTAGTGTGAGCCTCGTTTTATTTATTGTGTTCTGTCATTTACGTAATCTCCATGTTCATCTCGTTTCCTCATGTATTCAGGTTTTCATGTATTTCATGTTCTTCTCTCTCCTGCAATTTCCACATTTCGCTGGAACACTTTAGTTGTGTTGTGTCTGAATCAATCAATTGCTATGTCGAATGGCGTAGACGATTATTCTTCTCTACGACTCTCTGTCTCTTGTGTTGTCAATAAGCTAAGTTGGTGAACTTCTCCCATGCCACATTACTAGTCCATCTATCAACTTCTCTCTTTGTCATCCCGTTTCTTCTCCCTTTTAGCTTTGCAGCGGTTATTAAGTGTTCAAACTGTGTTCTTCTCAGCATATGCCCTATACACATTGGCTGTCTACCCCTAATGTTTGATACGAGTGATATTTTTATGACAGCACCAATGAGAACACTTGCATTAGTTTTCTTAGCTATCCATGGTTTTTACAGAATTCCTCTCAAAAACCACATCTTTGTAGCATCCATTTCGTTTTGAATATTTTGTGTTTTTTTACCTTCTGTGCTTCACATACATACAAAAAGAATTGGTTCGATATAACATCTCAGCACTCGAATTCGGGTAGGCAGTAATAGTGTAGAAGATATTTTGAATATGATGAAGCAAAGAAGTCACATGAAGAATAGCATTGAAGAATACAACAAGATGAACAAAGAAATTAAACATAAGCTAACCAATGCTATAGAGGATTGGTTAAACGCAAAGTGCAGTGAAATAGAAAAATATTATCATAGAGATACAAGTGATACACATTTACAAATAAAGGAATTAACAGGCAGAGGGATGGCTCACACGACTGGGTGTCTGAAGTCTAAGCAGGGAAACATACTAATAAGAGAAAATGAAATCCTGCACAGATGGGAAGAATATATTAAAGAATTGTACAAAGATAGCAGAAATGATATTAACTTGAATTATAACAATGAAGGTCCAATTATATTAAAAGCAGAAGTAAAGGAAGCCATACAACACTTAAAGAACAACAAATCATCGGGTCCAGACAAGATTACAAAAGAAGAATTAGAAGCCCTAGGGTGATTATGGCCTTGAAATTATCACCAAAAACTTAAATGACATCTACAACAGTGCCTATATTCCATCGGATGTGCTACAATCAATTTTCATAGCCCTACCAAAGAAACTTGGTGCAGTAGATTGCGAAGACCACAGAACAATTAGTCTTACGAGTCAGATGACCACGATTCTAATGCGCATAATAATGAGATTACTTCATACTGAAGTCCCCACTAGAGCCAACATCCCATGTATTCATATAATGCTGAAGTCCTCACTAGAGCCAACATCCCAAGTATCCATATAATGCTGAAGTCCTCACTAGAGCCAACATCACAAATATTCATATAATGCTGAAGTCCTCACTAGAGCCAACATCGCAAGTATTCATATAATGTTGAAGTCCTCACTAGAGCCAACATCACAAGTATTCATATAATGTTGAAGTCCTCACTAGAGCCAACATCACAAGTATTCATATAATGCAGACGTCCTCACAAGAGTCAACATCACAAGTATTCATGCAATGTTTTTATTAGCTTATAAAAAGCGTATAAGAAGGCCTAACTTAGATATGTTGGATATGTTGACACATGCGTGACAAACATATCCCCAAATAGTTGTTGCATCGTGAGATCATATTGGAAAAATAACTGGCAGGTGGATAGAAGATATGCTTCAAAGAATCTCCCTAAGTGCCTCTAAAGAACTTTAACATTGGCATAACATCATGGGAGTCTGTCGTTCAGAATTGCCTAGTGTGGTGCAGTAACACCATTAAAGGTTTCGAAAAACATCAAATCTAAGAGGCACGGAGTAAACGTGCTGCCCGAACAGATAGAACAACAAACACACATGCATCTAATTATGATCGTATGTGTCCCAATTTGTAAAGATGATCATATGCCAGGATTTGACTTTTCAGTCATATCGACACATACCAGAGAAATGCAACAATACAAGTCTAAAACGTATTGCCATCGCCTGCGATGGTTTTCTATTATTATTATTATTATTATTATATATATACATATATATATATATATATACTATATAATATATATATATATATATATATATATATATATATATATATATATATATATATATATACTGCATGCGATTTCTCTGACAGAATGATATAGATGAAATAACGCCTTTTTATTCACCATCTATACTTTTCCAGATTTGTCCCGTCTAGCCATTCATGTGAGAACCTTAAATATCATAGCTAGTATTTCCCATTGTCCCAAATATTTTGTGTTCGTGTCACACTATGCCACTAATGATTGCATTATGTATTGCCTGTGTTTTTGTAATTGTATATCTACTGTATCCACCACAAAGACTGTGTTTTACTGTTTGCGTGATTCCTACGCTGAAATCTGTAATTTTCAAATTTATTATAATCCAACGTCGAACATGTACTTAACACTGCCACTAATTGAAACTTTCTATGACATAATAATGCGTGAAAGTAAATATCAAATACATAGTCCTATCTGATTTGATATTAACAAAATTGAACACATTGGGGAAAAGAAAATTATGCATATATGTGTTGTGTCTTATTGTTCTATTATTCTATAATCACATATTAAGAATGGCAATCTCAGTGATATTATTTCGTTGCTATTAACAAAGTTAAATTAATCTTAATCATATTTCGTGTTGACTAGTACAGATGTTTTAAGCATGAAACACTTAAAATGGGGTAGAGATACATCATTGGGACGTTATGACTCAAGTACATTGTTGTAGACCGAAAAACAAATATATCTGTATAACATGCTGACTTATCCTTGTGTCCAGTTAAACGTATATAAAACATACTTTCAAGTTTAAATAAATACATTATTTATTTTACGTCGAAGAAATGATAACTTCATATATCAGTTCGAAGTTCACATTTCATGCACTGTTATACGATGATGAAGTAGGCTTCCGATTAAAAATGGCGACATGCGAAGTTGCGTTGTCATTATTATGTGAATGTGTGACATTGTTTATGATTCCAATGTACTTAGACTTGATAGGTGATGGCTGTTCTCGTTAAGGTTTGTATGTTTCCCGGTGCTAATGTAGTACCTAACTTAAAAATGATAATTAAATTAACTTTGTACGTAGATTATTAGATTAGATAGTGGTACAAACATGCCTTCATTACATCAAGATGACGAAGTTTTACAAACACGTGCTTGACGAAAGATAATCGTTTGCTGTGGTTAACAATTATAATTGTGCTGTTCAGTACTTTTTACAACAAATATGGGTACATTTTTAAATCCAGTAGCGTCAAGAATGTGCCTCGTAAAACCTTAAATCTTTAAAATTCCTAAAAATTAATTATTAAGAAATGTTCAATTACCATACACACAAAGACTAAACACTCGTGGAGCAGAGCGAATAGAACAGAAGTGCGATAACATAGTTTTACCTACATTGAATAATCTTTAGTTAGTATGCGAGCAATTTCAGGATGGATTGAACAATTACTAGGGGTTAGCAACGTTAGCGTGACACACACAACTAAAGTTCGCTGGAGTAATGGCGTACATGCCTTTCAATCTAAACCTGTTCCGTCAACCATTAGCTCAGAGCATTGGATAACCTCCATTTACCATGTCTTCTAAATATGTGAATACGACATGACAAAAAAGGTTACCAACAATGAGGTTCTGCATATGACAAAACTTCTAGCTGTAATTTTCACATGAATTTACAGAAGACTAATACGGATTCCCATAGGCAATTGTTGAGCCTCAGCCACATCCAGAAACCTAATATTATATGAGAAACTTGCATATGGTGCTAGAAGAAAAAGAAGATAATAGTTGCGTTAACAATATACATATTTTCCATTGTCTATTGTCTTTCCCCAGGTGGTTTGTGATCCCCTCCTGCAGTTAAGCGTAGGGGTGATTGGAGCTCGAGCTTGCGTTCTATCGCCAGATTTGTGGCCTCCGATGTGCTGTGACAGTGTCTGTACAGAATGTCCCTGACATTTTCTATCCATTTTTTCCGTGGTCTTCATCTGGATTTGTACCCTGATCTCATTTGGTTATATGCTTGTACGAGCAACTTTAAGTGATGCATTCTCATAATGTGGCCACACCACTTGATCTGTTCTCTCTCTATGTAATCTGTACAAGATATTATACCTATTCTTTCCCTGATATATTCATTTCGCAATCTATCAAGCCTGGTTACCCCGGCAGCTTTCCTCAAGCATTCCATCTCACATGTCACTATCTTTCTGTAATGTGAAGATGAGAGAGACCAGGTTTGGCACTGGTAACACAGTGTTGGTAGGAATATACTGTAGATCATTTGTCTCTTAACCTCCATCTCGATCTTGGGGTGAAGAAGTAGTGGTGACAGTTGGCATGTTACTGCATTTGCCATTTGACATCTCATCTCTATTTCTCTATCGAGGCTTTCATTTTCTGAAAAAATACTGTCGAGATATTTGAACTCTGTTACTTGATTTACTCATATTTTGTCTATCTGTATGTTTAGTGGACTTGGGAGATATATTATATATACAAGCCATTAATATATGCTTTTGGCATCTTTATTTAAGTATTGGAAAAACTGGCAGAAGATCGCGTCAAATAAAGAACAATCTTGCATACGACATTTATTATGTACTAGTGAGCAAAGCAGAAGAGAGAAGGCCGAAAAACGGCATCTGACGTATGGTTACTTCCGGGCGTCTGTCAATGCGAATAATGTCATATACGGGTGACTTCTAAAATTAATTCTATAGTGTACAGAGCATGGGTATCATCATTTTTACGCGTTAATTTTTTGTATACATATTAGTATATTACATACTACAATTTAACTTTCTAATTTATATATTTTATTTGCAGTGTTATTTGTGTAAGTCGACTATACTAGTGACATGCATCCTGAAAACTACATTTTGTGAGGTATTGCGATAAACAACAATATACTGTAAATGTCTCAAATGATAATAACAGTATAGCAATCAAGCTGCTGTAGGGATAAATATACAGTAAACAATATAGGTCTGTTGACGTGGAAAAATGGTTTCAAATTTTGAGAATGAATCATATACCATGAACCAGGTAGAACAGCCTGATAACAATCTCAATAACTCTGTTCTAACAATAGATGAAATCTTTAGTTCACGCGTAACATTGATTTGTCAGTGGATTATATTTGGTTGTGTGTGCCAATTGATGACTTTATTTGGTATAGGATCCAATATAATAAACATTACCTGTTTTATCAAGCAAGGTTTCACAGACCCAGTCAACATTAGTCTCACAGGTACGGTATTTGTGTACGTTTTAGCTAATGTAACTTGATACATAAACGGCATGTACTATATGTTTGGAAAAGTATACAAAACAATGTCTGTTTACTCGCATTTGTTTAATGCGATCTAGTGCATATGCCACTATGACAACGTGCGAAAATTAATATTGACAAGTGTTATATTGAAGTACGATGTATAGAACTAAACAGTGCAGTATCTCACTGTTGATGGTAATACTCACAGACTCTCAAAGCATGTTGCGCAAGATAGAAAAGTTCATGCTAAGAAAAGAATGGTGGGACTTATTGAACAACTCAGTTGTCCAGAGCATTACATGGATATACTGCCCTGGTCATGCTGGGGTCAGAGGAAACGAGAGAGCCGACTTACTGGCAGGCAATGCGGCGATAGACGGCACATTGCTGAGAAGAGATAAAGCAGATTTAATAAAGGCAGTAATAAATTCATTTCAAGATGCAGATGATGTCAATGAGGCTGAGAACGTCCACATACAGAGAATGTTAGAAATGGGAGTATTCAGAGGTGAGGGGAGGAAAAGTAATTTTTTTGGAAAGTCCCGAAGATCACACAATCAACACCTGACCGGAACTATGAGTCTACATACTTAAAATACATACATACATAAAAGACTGGGATGGCTGCTGGAGCGGAGGGCGGAGCACTTATGGGAATGTCCCGCGTGCTGTGAAGCCAGTTTCTAATCAAGAATCAAGTGCAGTATCATTGTAAAACTTTCAACCGAGAAAACGTATAGCTTTATCCGGATGACACTTTGAAAACAAAAATCATATCGTGTTCAGCTGAAGTGAAAAATGCTTGTTCATATACGTTACATACAATCGATTCTGCTGTGTGGGTTGTGTTGTCTATTGTCTATCTTCATTTGGATGATGTTCAGAATATCCACACCTTCCGTTGAAATTAGGGGTGGTGACTGGGATCTTTTTTTATCTATCCAAGGCCAGATTGGGTTCTTTGAATCCATAATTGTTCAGTGTTGTTTTGGTGTCATCTAAACATCTTGTTCTAGGTCTTCCTCGGGCCTTGTATCTGGATCTTGTTATGTTATGTGTTCTTGTTCGTAGATTGGTTATGGTTCATTCTCATAAAGTGTCCAAACCATTTTATTTGTTGTTTCTCGATGTTTGTTTGTTTGTTTTTCGTTCGCTCCATTGTAACCATCACGGATATCCGTGCGATTTCCGCCGGGAGCGTGATTACGTTGTGCCACCGTTATGCGCCTTGTAGGCCTAGCACATCCGATTTCGGCATGCCTTGACAATTCGGGTGGGCTACCCTTAGCCTGTGACAGCCTCTATATCTGTCTCCAGGCACGCGTAGTGGAGACTCTTCGCCCAGACTATTTTCTTGCTCTTAGTCTGACTCAAACGAGGTGTTCCACTGTCTATGAACTTGTCTCGTGTAATTGGACGTGCTGTGCCTGTGCCCATTGGGTACTGAACCGTTTCTCATCCGTGAGCCTGGTTCCTTAAGGGGAAGAACTCAACAGAGGAGTTGGACCCTGGCTCTTTCGCCCTCTTAGCCGAGGTGTCATTCACCGACATCGTGTACCCCTTGTCCAAGTTCGAGTCTCACACCACGCGTTTGAGAGCAAGGCGTTCTCGAGCTGAGCGTCCTTGTCCCAATAGCGCCTGAGCCCATCAGGTACTGAACCCTTTCTCTCTTCAAGTGTATTTCCGGTGTAGGAAAACCTGACAGTAGAGTTGGGCCAGGGCTAAATCGTTGTCCCTTTTGTGCCTGAGCGAATCGAGTACAGAACCCTTTCTCTCTGCAAGTTACTTCCGGTATAGGAAACCTTGACAGTAGAGTTGGGCCAGGACTGCCATCGTTGTCCCTTTCTTGCCTACACCCATCGGGTACAGAACCCTTTCTCTTTGCAAGCATATTTCCGGTTTAGGAAGGCTCGACATTAGAGTTGGGTTAGGTCTTTTGCTTTACCAAACGCCGATGGATGGGTCTGGGTCTCTGCCTGTTAGGAACTCTGGTAACTAGAAGCCCGTCTCAAGCTGACGGAGCTTGTAGTTCCCTGTCCTAGGGACTTTTCACTTTCTATTTGCAGTTCGCGCTGCCCTCTAGCGCTGTTCTGCCCTTTCATTGTTTCATTGTACTCTGTGTGAAACATATTTGTCTCTCGCCATGCATTTACCTTTACGTGCATTTTACATTGGCCGCCCCTCCAATGTTCGGACTGGACTGAGTAGCTTCACTGTATGTCGACAGTGTTGCTATATGTGGTGATGCTGGTGGTGTCGGAGATATTGTCTGTCTCTTGTGCAGTCAAATCTCTTTCCATCTGCTACCTCCACATTCTCGGACACGATCCCCAAATGATTTGGCCAGAATCAGCACGAGCTGCTGTATTTCTGTTTCCAGGGTGCACCACGTGGAGGTACATTTGGGATCTTGGTTATCTGCTAACCCTGGGTCCGCCTAGAGCAATGCGTTCCCTTTGCACCCCATTTCTCGATGTATTCTGCATGGTTTTATACCGATCCTTCAACTGATTTCATAATGTCCAATTTTTTTTCTAGTAATGTCACTCTTGCTGCTTTTCTTAGGCATTTCATCTCACATGGTGTAAGTTGTCTCTGCTGGGCTGCTCTCAGCGCCCATGTCTGGCTTTTATATAGCAGAGTGTTGGCATACAATTACTGTTTATCATCAGTCTCTTGACTTCCACCTTTATCTTATGGTTCAGCAGTAATGGTGATAGCTGGTATGCCGCTATGTTTGCTTTCTTGCATCGTGCTTCAACCTGTCAAGTTTTCCGTTGTCTGTGAATTTACTTCCCACGTATTTAACTTCATAATTTGTTTCACTCTACTTTTGTTTATTATGTTCAGTGGATTTGATGAGATGCGGATTTTCATTACTTATGTTTTCTGCGTATTTATTTTCATGTTATACATGGTGCATGTTGTCGTGAGTGCATTGATATGATTTTGCAACTACTGTTCCTCTTTGTAGCAACGATCATCAACAAATAGAAATTCGTTGATGACGTAGATTATTTCCTCATGAAATTCTTCTCTTATTTCTGTGATGTTTACTTATTTGTGTTGGGATTATTTTGTTATTCTATGTATGTAGGGCCAATATGTTAAAAAGTATTGATGAGAGCAAACATCGTTGTCTTACCCCTGATTATATTTAGAAAGATTATATTTAGAAAGAGGAAGTCATCCCGTCAGAAGTACTGCGTATTGGCAGTTTTAGTAAATCGCTTTTATATGTGCTAATAACTGACCTCTGATTCCGTAGTTTTTTAGTATTTCCCATACAACATTTCAATTGACTCTACTGAATGCTTTTTCCTGGTCTTTGAATTTTTCCTGGTCTATGTGTTTAGTTTTTGGTAACATTCTAGTAATTTTTTCACTTTGTTGTCTCAATTAAAAAAGCGCTTCTGTAAAAGGAGCTCAGCTGTGGATCTGTGATGTATCTCAGACGTATTTCTTAAATTTGGCATATGTTTTTCCTATACGACTTAGTGTGGAAGTTATTATTGTATAATCAGTAAGGAAGTCAGAAATTATGTAAATAGTAGAGCTGTTGCTTCAAAGAAGTGTGTTGAGAATACAATATGAATATTAATAAAAACAATGAAGACATATTGAAACACGTTCATTCACAATTAGAGCTGAAATATTGA
This sequence comes from Meghimatium bilineatum, assembly GCA_034231615.1. NCBI lineage: Eukaryota > Metazoa > Mollusca > Gastropoda > Stylommatophora > Philomycidae > Meghimatium > Meghimatium bilineatum. Next base: position 38,878,145 of record CM067322.1, read on the forward strand.
ATCATAAAAGACCATGTGGATATATTGACAATTATGAGTTGGTCAATGGAGTACATCAGGCAAGTCAAAGAGCAATATGGGCGAGGCAATGCTAAGAGAGTAGATTCTTGTCATAGTAGAAAAGTAGACTGGTGGGCAAGAGTATCAGATGTCGATTCAGAGAAATAGATATACTATTGTGGTAAGAAATGGTAACCATCACTACGTTCCAGATACCTAGCTAACTAATTAGCTTAAGTAACTATCTAAAAAAACTAACTCATTAACTTACTAAGTAATCAACACACACATTATGCAATTAACTAATTAACCAGATAACTAACTATGTAATTAATTAAATAACTAGCTAGATTTCTAAAGATAAAACATGTGAACTGCATAACTGAAGGGCGACCTAAAAAAAATCATCGGCAAAATGAGACTTAAGAAACAAAGAGACAGCAATAAAAATCTGGAACATCTGCTGACATGTTCAATACATAACAGTATCAGTGTAGTTGAATAAAAAGCAATATATTCTAATAAAGTATACCACTCGGACAAAGATACGGCAGCTGTTCAATACGTTACCATGGCTGTTTGTTTATCTTAAGAAACACGTTACATTTACAGGTTAGTTGAATCTCCTTCAAAGTAATCTCCAAGTGATTGTAATACTATCTCCAGAATTCATGCGCCTGACCTAAGCGCAACAAATAGGCATTTGTTTCGGAATGACACTTAATGTTCTCGTCCCGTTGTCTTGACTATTCTCAGTAATCCAATCGGTGATCTTACTTTGCTCTCTTAAGTTATGAAAATACAATCATCACATGATGCAGGATCGTGTGAGTATGACGGCCGTGGGAGCAATGTCAAACGGTGCAAGTTCAGATGAGTCTGACGGTTATGAGAACAATATGATATTATGGAAGACCGGGTGAGTGTGACAGCTTTGGAAGCCATGTAATAATGTGTTTCGTCAAAACATTCATTCGTGGTATCAGACATGTTCTCACAAAAAGTTTAATGATACAAAATCACATTTTCTGTGTGTCAATTCTCAAGTTATTGTCTGCTCACATCGTCACGGAGACGTTATATGGCTATGGTTTAGAACAGTGCAATGAAAGTTGATACTCTAGCGATGTTAGTTAGTTAGTTAGTCGTCGGATTATCATCACTTCAAACGGAACACGTCCACAGTTGCTCCAATCTCTCATTGAGTGTATATACCAGTACACTTCTGCTGACAGTACCAGTCCTATGCTGGTTGACCATCATTCTTCTGCGCCCTCCAAAATGTTCACTTCTAGCAACACCGCATGTCAATCGCTGATCTTTAATCTAGTGACGTATTGTGATAAAACATCTCATGAATGTTGAAAAATGTAATCGACACGGCCTTGCCAATGGACGTTCTTTGACGGTGGTCATCTTTTAACACTTACTTTCACTTTTGACAAACTATTATACAATGTTCTTGATTTAAAAATCCACAAATTTAATGAAATATTTGTAAAGGCAAGTTGTAAAATTAAACGCCACATATTTACAATATCATTATTCCAATACAGGTCTAGCACTTGCTGATCTGGGATGCCTAATTACTCTGGTATGGACTAACATATGTTATACTCCAGCATTTGCTGAACAAGATTTACCATTCGACACCATCGAGTTTCAATATCTCACAAGTGGTATGCCTAATACTATATTTACACGAATAACAGGTTGGATCACCGCCATAATAACATTGGAGAGATGTCTCTGTATAATAGCGCCATTGAAGGTTGGTGTACATGAAATTAAGTCTGTTTTTTCTAAGTAATTAATTTGTAACATATCTGTGATACCGTATCTCAAACACCTGCTTTGATGAAGACACTCATTTCTCACAATATTAACTAACAAATGACTCAGTGTGATATTGTGGATGTAATTCGACTAATATGATATTGTTGATGTAATTCGAATATGATTGAAAATATGAAATAATGGAATTGTGATATATGTAAATATCATTTATAAATATTGAGACATGCATGTTTAAAAATTACAACACACACCAGACATAGAATTGTCTCAACAATCTTCATCACAACTGGCTAATTACTCGTGCTCATAAACTACAATGAGGTTGCATATTGTTGATGTTTACAGATTTTAAATATAAATTTAAAAAAAATTAAAAATAAGAGTATGTAAACATAATAATAAATATTTCTCCATTAAACAACTCTTTCTTTTCTTATATTGGCTTCTTTGCGGACACTATATATCCCGAAGAAAGGATTGCAGTACGCCACGAATCACAGCTTAGTTTTGAGACTGAACGCCTGATATATTACGCACCAGCATGACTTACTAGTTCATTGGATTGCACATGGGATGAGCGAACAAATTTCAAAACACAACCTTCGATGTACCCTTGTATGTGTCAACAACATGATGACATAGCTATGTAGGCCTAAATGTTTTTAATGAATAACCACTTCCAAATTCCTTTTGCTCTTCTCATGGGCCCTTTGTCTACGGGTTAGGTAATGATAAGCGGAATAATGGGAATTCTCAATGTAAATCATACGGGATATAAGCTTTACATAGATGCGAGACAGCAATAAGATATTGGCCTATAGTTTCTACATTATTCTTCACTCTATACTGTTAGGTCTGAGTATTGACATGCATTCCCAGATAAGCATAAGTGTCTTTGCTACATCGGGATTAACTATTATATAGTTATAGACATATTATCGTTTGAGTAAAGTATATTATTAGGTTGCTCTGAGTTTAAATGAAATGATAAAATCTATAATTCGTACCCATTAGAAGAGACAATTTCCTTGGGAAATGTTATCTACAAGTGACTACTGAATGTGACTGGTAGCCCAGTTTTAAATGACTGTTAGGTGTCTCATCACCTCACGTCCACTGTTCTCAGGAAACCTGAAAGTATAATAAACACCATTACATTCAAGACATAAATGAAGTATTGTTTCTTTATAATGTTTTGCATATTTTAGACATATATATCATTATGCCTAAATCAGCTGACTTTGATTTCGAAGACATTGTTGTATGTAGAATGATGAGTCTTTGATATATTACTATTAAATAAATCTACACAGTTATTTGTTTCACTAACCACTAGTAAACAAATTAGTGAACAACTGTACAATAACATGAAAACACCAAGTTTACAGTATTTAAATAAAGAAGAAATATTGTATATGTAAAATGTGCCAATGCATGCTTGCCTGCAACAACGAGCCTGTTGTACATGACGTTTAGAAATTGTACCATCAAAATTTGGGAAAACATTGAAACATATTTTTTAGGCATAAACAAATTACCCCAAAATACAGCAGATTTTGCTTTAATAAACCTAGTAAATCATATATCCTGCTGCTGAAGAAGGTCAAGATATAACCTGCGTAGAATTGAATATGTTAAAAATTTGATAATATTTAATTTCGGAAATTTCAGAAATTACCAATGGAAAAATTAATGTAGTAATGCTACGTGATTTGAAGGAATACGTTTAGAATTACAAAGAGGAAAGAATATGATGCGAATTATTCTTCTAAAGCGCCAAGGGCGTTCATCTATGTAGTCCACAATATCAAAAAAAAATAAGATACAAATAAACAATCACGTCTCTGGGATAGTACACGGAACAAACAACCACTCACGCTAAAAAGTGTACGATTTTAACCGCCCAGCAAGTCACCGACACATTTGAAGAAGTAAAAATATAATGTTTATATAAATTGTCGTCGTAATTTTGATAGAACCATCACCGTGGACAGTGTGACATGCTTATGGTGATAAGCGATTGATTGTAAGACAGATAGGGAACATTTTATTCATGCAAATAGCAGAAAGGCTGGAGAAAGAATAGTGAACCTGACATAACATAATGAACACAGATTGATATGTAACAATTTTATTTCTGCCGTTATACCTATTATGTATATACATGTATATATTTTACCGTTTAAAATGATCCTAGGTAAAAGTTAACCAATGGTATTAGTTTTCACCTATGTTGGACTACTGAACAATAATTACCAGCTTTTAAGATTTCTACTATTCCCAAGAACCAATTTATAACCGTACCAAAATTCGTGCGTATTTGTAATTTTGTTTAGGAGTCTATAGCGAAAATATGTCTATTGTGTAATATGACCTTGTCATTTGAGGTGAGAAAGAGAGTTCCACAGTGCAATATAAATCCTACACTAACATATGGATGCGAATCTTGGATAATAAACAAGCTGGAAAGTGGGAAATTAGAGAAAATAAAGAGATGGTTATATAGAAGAATGTTGAGAATATCATGGGCAGCCAGAAAGAAACCAATGTGGAGATGTTGAAAGAGTCAAATGTGAAACGGACCTTAATCAATAATATAAAAAAAGACACTCTTCATTCTGTGGCCACTGATGAGACAGGGAGGTTTGGAGAACATAGTCACAGCAGTTAAGATTGGAGGCAACAGACATAGAGGGCGACAATGTGAGAAAATTTTAGACAGTGACAACCTGGCACGACATGGAAACAACGATCGTGATACATAATACTGGAGACTGAGAGCTGTCGAGTGTCATGCTCGTCTACGTCAGCCGGCATGACACATGATGATGCTGATAGCAATTATGAAACACGTTCTTCTTCTTTTATGTCTGTATATATACATATATGCTGGTTCAGAAAAAAATAATGATATCAGGGAAAAAAATCATAGCGAAGGTCAAAATATTTTCTAAATTTAAACAAAACACCATATTGTTGAGACATTCAAAAAAGGTATGCATCACAACGATTTTATCAGGAACAGTCTAGTTAGAAAATTTTTAATTAATACACACTACACATGAATATTTCATATAAACATAATTCACATCAACTTGCATGGCTTTATGCCACTGCGAAACAATTGCATTCATACCTTGAGCGTAGATATTTTGTCTTGATCTTGATGTCATTTGTTCGCTTTTTGAATATCTCCTTCATAATCTGCAAACCTTGTCCCACGTAGTGCATCTTTAAGTAGATGAAACAGATGCAACTTTGAGAGTACCCAATCTGGACTAAATGATGGATGGTGTATCACTGTCCAACCACATCTGGTGGTTGCTTGCCATGTTGCAAGAATTAGTGAGAGCGTACATTGTTGGGATGTATACGTAGATCTGTTGTATTCGTGTGCGTCCGAACTATGAGGCAAAGTTAATTGAGTGTTTTAAATGTCTTAATTTAAAATTGCGAATTGATGGTCATTTTTCTTGGCATAACAGCCACAAGAGTCGCACATTCACTATTTCAAAATACAGAATCATGACCTTTTCCGAAAGAGTAGTTATTTGTGGTGACTGCCTAAGATGACCAACGTTAACTATCATTGTGTCTTAGATTTTTTTTTAAAAATGTAAACATGCCTGGTTTGGTCCTATTGGACAAAAACGTTATCGCTATCAACATTGAAATAATCCAACAATTCAACAACAGTTCAGAAGAACGTGCTTTCCAAAGCGATTTGTTATCGCTTTTGCCACCACGAACTTAAACAATGCGTAGACAGTATAAGAGCTTGTATAACTGCTTTAGTAATACCAATTCTGACTGACAGCTGTAATATCAAGAGGTGAATAGTGATATGCTTATCAGCAAAAATTATACCCCAATTGAATTTCAATATATCCGCGTCTATGGCGGGATCAACCCAGCGCAGGTTCCAAGAAGATCCTTAACTCCTAAACGTGATTCTTTAACTCACGGAACCCGGCGCCTTTTTGTACTACTAGCGATTGCAAAACTTCCCTACACATCACATATATTTTTGATGATGTTACAGTGTCCTGAGCAAGGAGAAATTCAGTCACAATTAGCTACTTATAACGCAATCTGCTCATTTCAATGGTTTATGGTTTAATGTAACGATATTACATTACTGATTACGATAACATTTGATGGACACAATTAGCACATCTCATATTTGAAATGTAATAAATATTATCTTCTTATGCTATTTACTGGCTGAACCACCAAAAAAATTAACATGAAACTCTTCTTCTTCTTCAGCGTTCATTCTCAAACACCCACTGGATTTCCCTGGATTGACCGGGGCAACCAACTTCACGCTGTTTCTGTAGGCAACAAAACACCAACCGCTTTTATTTGTGTTTTTGTTAACGGAGCTATCTGTGTATATAATTATGTCATGTGGTTTCGAGTGTAGTCAGGCGAGTTCGTACACTGTGACCTGAGACCTTACGTCCCTCCATTTTCGACACGCTTTATCTAGTTGTATTATTACTTTAGTCAGTGACCTCTTCTCAGTGTCTACCTCCACACATCCACTGCCCTTTCCTATTTCTTCCAATTCACATACTCTTAGCAGTGTGTGACATCCCATCCGTGATCTGCCACGCTTGATTCGTTTTCCCATTGACTCATCTAGACTTTGGTGTAATGGGCGGTGGTTATATTCTGTCACTTTAAGGTACGACCTAATGTGTGCTACCTGATGTCACACTCTAATGCTGGGGAGATCACGCAGAAATCTCATAGCAGAGATGGGTGTATCTCTAGTACGCCCCAGTACCGCTCTCATTGCCTCATGTTGGACGTTTCCCATATATCGACTTGTGCCTGTGACAAAGTTAGTCGGCCGAGGCCATAATCTATGACATATAGCACCAGTAGTGTATGATGCATGGAACGACCCGCGGATATGACATGATATGCCATGATATGCCATGATATGGCATGATATGACATGATATGACATGATATGACATGATAAGTGATGATAAGGTACCAGATCCAATAAGGCGAGCGGATCGCGGGTGGTCGCGTACCGGCGCGGGCGGGGCATGGTCCCGATATCCGCGGGTCGGGCGGGGCGGTGTGGCGCGGGCGGGGCGGGGGGGGCGAGGTCCCCGACCCTGAAAATTGAAAAAGGGGTGTGTTGTAACATTTTCCCTTTAGATTTTGTGATAAAGAAAACGGCTATGGAAAATTACAGTGAATGAGGTCACCATAACCAGATCATATGGTGGGGGGTCATATATACCTCTACCATATTTAGATCTAGGTCAATTCCTTAGAAGGCATAGCATACCGGGTGTGCCACTTGTGTTTAAAATTCAAATTCCGACCAGCAAAACACCATAAAACTTTACGTTACAAGGTCAATTAACCATCTGTTAGGGCACGGAAACTTACACAAAATGTTCTCAGCATAACCCCGGTTACGATGTCGGGGTCATCCATAACACTACTCTATTAAGATCTGGTTAAAACTGTACGATGACATAACACAGATGCATACTTTTCCACAAAGTTAATGGTAATGGAAACTTAGAAAGAGTGATATCAGCTTAACCGGATCACGCGATCGGTGTCAGCAATATGAATTAACTATTTAGCTCTGTTTCGTTGTGTTGAAGCTCAAATTATGTTCCGAAAAACATTGTAAATCATGAGGGTACAAGGTCAATTAGCCATCTGTTAGCTCCCGGGCTATTTCAATATATGCTAATTAGCGTACTTTTCCACAAAGAAAACGATACTGGAATCTTAGCCCGAATGATGTCAGCATAATCTGATCACGCAACCAGTATATGAAAGTGAACACCCTTTATCTATCTTAGCTGTCTCTGTATATAAGCACTATAAGCATGGTTGGTGTCCGAATGTAATGATATCGTTTTGTGATCATGCTATATTATTATTAATGATATTAATATACTGATACAAACGCTATTTAAATTATTAGTTTAAATTACAACCATTATTCTACGAAATATTTCCAACTCTATGAAATAGTTTAAAACGAAAAATAAATCCCTATATTCACTCCTGTGATAAACCACAGGTAAAGCGTAACAGCTTAATTACTGGCTCGAGACGGCGTTCGCGTGTCAATCGATAATCACCAAGCGTGACGGCTTGACCACAGTGTAAAATGTATTAGAGTAACACAGACACTGACAAAATAATTGGGGGTAGTTATAAGAAACATATATATATATGCATGAAGCATACATAAGCGTGAACATGTCGCATTCATAACATTCCTTGAATTACTTAAAACGGTTAAAAATTAGTCTTACTATTAAACAATGAACATTTTTTAAAACTGGTCTGTTAAATGCTTACAATACGGCCACCTGGTAGAGATTAACACCTTCCGTTCTGACGCTCGTTTCTGGCATGTTTATTACCGTTACTTCGAATATTTGTAAAATCTGACTCTACAACACGATTTAGCAATGTGTTATGAGTGTTCTCAAACTCCCTAAGTCTTCGTACATATATAGTTATAATATACCCCGAATGTAGGGATTTCTTTCCGTTCTTCCTAGCTTCCTGACTTCGGCCTTTTATTTGTTTATCTTCATGTTAAAGGTTTGGTATGTTTGATGTAATCTGGGTGTTTATCTTTGTATGTGTTCTTATGACGCTGGTAGTATGGATTGGTCATCTGCGAAGCGCACTTCGTTTGCGTTATCTCTTATATTGTTTTCTTCAGTTGTTTTTGCTGCTTTGGTGATGTGATCTAAGTATGTTATATATATATATATATATATATATACACACATACTTACAGATATTTTCAAAGCTCTGTAGCGTGTTTAAATCTTTACAAAAGAAACATTTGACATCTATGCACATTCTCAAAGTTCTGGGCTCAGTAGGTCTACCTATATCGAATATATAGAGAGCGAAGGTTCTGTTCTTCTTGATCTGTGGATAACTTCTGAGTTATGTACCGGTCAATAACTTGAACCTCTGTAGTTTATAGAAGATTTCTTTGTAACAAGACAAAGCATATAGTACAACGAAACAGACAATACACATATACAAATATAACAATGATTAAATCCGAACCATAAAAACGTGATAGACATATTTTTTCAGAGATATAAAACATATTTATTTATGATTCGCGTACCTTTTTCCAAAATAATTAAGAAAGAATAAAAAAAAGGGTCATGGTATAATTGACTGTTCATAGGAGTCACAGTTAGTTGTAGTTTTCGTCTCCTGGTTGGCTTCTTCTTTTTCTGTTCTGGTTGGTTGTGGGTTGCTACAGGCATCTCAGGTACATATGTGGGTTCGTAGTCGGCCGTGAGATACATCTCTAGATTACCAAAATACTACTCTGTGGGTGTAGACATTTTGTTGGCTGTATTAATAACTGTGTTTGCAGCTGGAGCAGTTGAATCGGTTTTTGTGCTAAAAACACCACACACTCTATCAAATTCTTTCAGAATGACCTCTCGGAGGTCTACGAGGTCTACAAATTCTTGACGACTCATTGTGATGCCAGTTCTAGTTGGCTACTTTATATTTGCATCACCATAGTAACGCCGAACATGGATAAGTGGTCTCTTGAATGATGTTACGGCTACAGCATTAACACCATCACCTAATGGTTTATCATATCATTGCCTCTGGAAAAATAGGTAGTTGAGGACCTCATATTCTTAATTATTGAAATGACAGTACACCATATTGAAATGACAGTTTATTTTCCCAGTGTGTGACTGTGAAACGTGGAAATATAAGCGGCAGTGGCACATCAAGCCCTTTTAACATTAATAGAGCAAGGACAAATGGTGAGTTAGTCAACTTAATCATTGGGCTGGCTCAAAGCGTTTTTTTTTTAATGATGAGGTCTGTCTTAAGTGTAAGCCTGACTATTATTTCTTCCCTGTTCGTAGTGATCGATGATCTTACGTCTATGGGTGCTATCAAGCAAGGGTGAAATGACTAGCTCAAGCTCATTGACCCGCCTTTGAAACCGTTCCCGGTCTAAAGCAAAATAACTTCTTGTATAATGATGAGCTTCAGCCACAAAAATATAGGTAGTTATCAATTTACCCCCTGTAGCAAAATGAACCTGTAGAGTAAACAAGAGGAATATCCATTAGCTCCGCTTGTTACAGTTACTTATAGGTTAGCACACTAAAGAAAAAAAAAGTTCGCATTAGCTGTACGTGCATATTATTATACACTAGTTACTCCACCACGGATATAATCCTCCCCCGATGTAGTGATATCATAGGAAGAAAAAGTACCACGACAAAATAGTCTCTGTTCGGTAATGATATTATTATTATTTTTTTTTTTTCAAAGGTTAGCCTAAACACAAACAACTAAACTCCAATTACCTCCTTACAACAACAACCAATATATATGTATACATACACATAATACCTTTCTACGACCCTGTTTGCTTTCAGTTCCTGAGACAGCGTGACAACGGGTGATGGTAGCTGTAGGATAATCATGCTCCCATTTAGCATTAATCTAAGTGATGGTAAACATGATTCTAGACTATTGGTCCCTGACTCACCAGCTAGCTGAATGGTTTTTGTCTCTGATGATGGGTCTGATACGGCTTCACTTCTGGGTTTAAAGAGCGTGGCTAGCGTTAAAGGTGAATTAAAGACAGAGCAGCTTATCGGGGACATCGACGTATCTTCATTGTCTGACCACCCATCACTGTCTTCATTACTACCAACGCCATCAGTTGCCTCAGAAGCTGAACACCAAGAAAAAAGGCTCCCAAGTGGACATCTATCGATCTGCATTTTCACTGGCGACGTTGGTCGTATCGGCTTTTTGTTGTTGGGGTTTAAAAGACACTAATGATGGAGAAGCCACACCTACCAGCTGCCTACGGGTAATGTTAGTGCCTATAAGAGTGAAGTGTATTATAGGGTTTGTGTGTCGCCTTCAACATTAACCGCTACCAGTAATAATCTGCCGAACTAGCTAAACTCACCCGCACCGCATAAACAATAGCTAAACATATAGGATAGCTTGTTATGGGGTGGCACCTGAGCGATACGAAGTGAACATTTTATTAGTGTGTAGCCTATACATAAAGGATGAAAAAAGGCTAACCTTCGTCATTGTCTTAAACATGCACACCTCTAAGAATGACATCTCAGCACGGGCTATAAATACGAAAGCATATGATTCTGATACTAACAAACGAGCAAACACCTAGTTTTATATACGAACCAGCTACACCAATCGCCTGTATTGCACTATTGAAGCACAACCGAATAGGCAATACAGGTTTGGTACTGTGCACACACTCGGAGTAACCCATTCATCCCATTGGGTGATGTGTGTATATTTGTAGGACCAAACATTTTAAAAAAATCATACGTTATCGGCACTTACTAATAGAAACTACTGGAACTTGGTCATTTTGAAGAATGACTTATGTAAGTAATGTTGTTAATATCTGAACAGGTGGTTTGTTATTCTAACAGGATTTTCGATCATAGTATTGTTTTTGTCTCTTCTTCTTCAGACATGTGTTAACGGGCACATTCGCTACCTTTTCTATGGTATTTTGATGTTAAATTTAATGTCTGGCATGTGTGAAATTCTATAGGGTTTTGGTTGTTGGTCCGTTTTGGTAGTTGCCAGCATGTGGGCGTGGAAACAAGTTGGTGTAAATGTGAATACATTTGTGTATTTTTGGTGTGTATAGATACACTAACATCCCGGTGATATATTTGGGTCTTATTTATTACTATTGTTGTGCTCGTTGTATATGTATATTGTTTGAGCTGTGTATGTATAGCCTGAATATGAGTTAGGGCTAACTATGTTTGGTATCTGCTTGGGAATTGGCTTATTTACGCAGTCCATCTATTTTCCACAGACCAAGACGTCCACCAAAACCTTCCGGTGTGTTCAATGCTTGAAACCTTTCAGGCGCCTTTACACACTGCAAAGACATACACAAGATCTTCACCTTAAAAAAAGACATAACTGTAATTTTTGTGTTAATGTTTACACAGACGCTTCAACATTAAGACAGCACAAGCAGAAGTGTCATACACCCCAATTAGTAACAACGGATGGGACTTTTAAACCTAGCGAGGGGCATCATAGTAATTTAACACCAACCAAGAACATGATACTAGTTGATCCCCAGGTGGTCGACACCTTGTTGTATAAAACAGTCTATAAACCACCTGCTTCTTTAACTGATTCTACGGGTGAGTTGGACCAAGATATGCGGGCGGTTTTAGCTCGTGGTGATTTAACCAATCATGAAAAATCTGCACTATACCAAAAAACATTACAACAGTATTTGAATCGACTCAGTAAATACAAAAACATACCGATGAAGCTATTAGAGAGCACGCAGTGTTCGGTACCAAGTGCCTTAATACAGAAAGATGAAGAACCCACTGAGAAAATTCCAGAGAAAGGCGAAGTGATGTCTAAGATGCCACTGCTTCAACATAGGCGGGTATCTAAAAGAACAAAAAGTAAAACAATGGACAAAAATCTGATTTGGGATAAGTGGTAGAAAAACTGTAGAAGGTATTATGTGTATGTATACATATATATTGGTTGTTGTTGTAAGGAGGTAATTGGAGTTTAGTTGTTTGTGTTTAGGCTAACCTTTGAAAAAAAAATAATAATAATAATATCATTACCGAACAGAGACTATTTTGTCGTGGTACTTTTTCTTCCTATGATATCACTACATCGGGGGAGGATTATATCCGTGGTGGAGTAACTAGTGTATAATAATATGCACGTACAGCTAATGCGAACTTTTTTTTTCTTTAGTGTGCTAACCTATATGTAACTGTAACAAGCCGAGCTAATGGATATTCCTCTTGTTTACTCTACATGTTCAGTTTGCTACAGGGGGTAAATTGATAACTACCTATATTTTTGTGGCTGAAGATCATCATTATACAAGAAGTTATTTTGCTTTAGACCGGGAACGGTTTCAAAGGCGGGTCAATGAGCTTGAGCTAGTCATTTCACCCTTGCTTGATAGCACCCATAGACGAAAGATCATAGATCACTACGAACAGGGAAGAAATAATAGTCAGGCTTACACTTTAGACAGACCTCATCATTTAAAAAAAAAGCTTTGAGCCAGCCCAATGATTAAGTTGACTAACTCACCATTTGTCCTTGCTCTATTAATGTTAAAAGGGCTTGATGTGCCACTGCCGCTTATATTTCCACGTTTCACAGTCACACACTGGGAAAATAAACTGTCATTTCAATATGGTGTACTGTCATTTCAATACTTAGGAATATGAGGTCCTCAACTACCTATTTTTCCAGAGGCAATGATATGATAAACCATTAGGTGATGGTGTTAATGCTGTAGCCGTAACATCATTCAAGAGACCACTTATCCATGTTCGGCGTTACTATGGTGATGCAAATATAAAGTAGCCAACTAGAACTGGCATCACAATGAGTCGTCAAGAATTTGTAGACCTCGTAGACCTCCGAGAGGTCATTCTGAAAGAATTTGATAGAGTGTGTGGTGTTTTTGGCACAAAAACCGATTCAACTGCTCCAGCTGCAAACACAGTTACTAATACAGCCAACAAAATGTCTACACCCACAGAGTAGTATTTTGGTAATCTAGAGATGTATCTCACGGCCGACTACGAACCCACATATGTACCTGAGATGCCTGTAGCAACCCACAACCAACCAGAACAGAAAAAGAAGAAGTCAACCAGGAGACGAAAACTACAACCAACTGTGACTCCTATGAACAGTCAATTATACCATGACCCTTTTTTTTATTCTTTCTTAATTATTTTGGAAAAAGGTACGCGAATCATAAATAAATATGTTTTATATCTCTGAAAAAATATGTCTATCACGTTTTTATGGATCGGATTTAATCATTGTTATATTTGTATATGTGTATTGTCTGTTTCGTTGTACTATATGCTTTGTCTTGTTACAAAGAAATCTTCTATAAACTACAGAGGTTCAAGTTATTGACCGGTACATAACTCAGAAGTTATCCACAGATCAAGAAGAACAGAACCTTCGCTCTCTATATATTCGATATAGGTAGACCTACTGAGCCCAGAACTGATTTATACAAGGGTTATACACAGACCAAGATAACATTAAAAACCCCAGCATGGTTTGGGGTCATAAGCTAGTCAAGTTAATTCAAGCACCCAAACCACCCTAAAGGTGTGAGAACCCTTGGCCTTTTCCTCTGTGTTATTTAAAGGTAGGGTACCTATGTAATACGAAACATGTTGGTACATACAAATAGAACAATGTACCATGTAAGTCAAGAAAAAGCGGGTTGTGTTGTTGTGACCTGCTAATTCAGAAAACTGATAAACATGATGTTTGCGGTGTGGGCTATATGTTATGAGAACTGTTGGCAGAGAACCAATAACTTAAAAGAGAGATACCATAATTGAAGCGGGGACTGAGAACATAATTGAAGAACCTACCGAGAATATACTAAGAGTATATTGGTCCAAAGTAGACAATGTTAGAAGCTAGCGAGACCATACTGATAATATGGTAGAACATAGTTGAAGCTCATACAGAGACCACCCGGCGACCAGGGCTAAAGCGCGAAGTGAGAAAATAGTTGCAGAGCCTAGTGAGAACATACTAAGAAAATATTAAACAGGGTAGAATGTGATAGAAGCTAGTGTGAATATACTGAGAACATTTTTGATATATGAGTTATATTAACCACCCAGCACCATAATTTTCAATTTTACAATGTGAGAAGCACTTGAATATAAGCATAAAATAATGAGAACCATTGGCCAAGGCACAGAAGAATGTGTGGAGACCCTTATTCATATTATGACTAATGCGCTCCTTTTTTTAAAATTTGACATTAAAAAGATTGTTTATTAATAACTCCAATTGTGTGGCAACCACGAACCATGTTTTATAACAACTTGGAATCACTCAACTGTAAGGGGGAGTTTTGAGAATGTGCATAGATGTCAAATGTTTCTTTTGTAAAGATTTAAACACGCTACAGAGCTTTGAAAATATCTGTAAGTATGTGTATATATATATATATATATATATATATATATATATAATATATATATATATATATATATATATATATATATATATATATATATATATATATATATATATATATATATATATATATATATATATATATATATAACATACTTAGATCACATCACCAAAGCAGCAAAAACAACTGAAGAAAACAATATAAGAGATAACGCAAACGAAGTGCGCTTCGCAGACGACCAACCCATACTACCAGCGTCATAAGAACACATACAAAGATAAACACCCAGATTACATCAAACATACCAAACCTTTAACATGAAGATAAACAAATAAAATGCCGAAGTCAGGAAGTTAGGAAGAACGGAAAGAAATCCCTACATTCGGGGTATATTTTAACTATATATGTACGAAGACTTAGGGAGTTTGAGAACACTCATAACACATTGCTAAATCGTGTTGTAGAGTCAGATTTTACAAATATTCGAAGTAACGGTAATAAACATGCCAGAAACGAGCGTCAGAACGGAAGGTGTTAATCTCTACCAGGTGGCCGTATTGTAAGCATTTAACAGACCAGTTTTTAAAAATGTTCATTGTTTAATAGTAAGACTAATTTTTAACCGTTTTAAGTAATTCAAGGAATGTTATGAATGCGACATGTTCACGCTTATGTATGCTTCATGCATATATATATATGTTTCTTATAACTACCCCCAATTATTTTGTCAGTGTCTGTGTTACTCTAATACATTTTACACTGTGGTCAAGCCGTCACGCTTGGTGATTATCGATTGACACGCGAACGCCGTCTCGAGCCAGTAATTAAGCTGTTACGCTTTACCTGTGGTTTATCACAGGAGTGTATATAGGGATTTATTTTTCGTTTTAAACTATTTCATAGAGTTGGAAATATTTCGTAGAATAATGGTTGTAATTTAAACTAATAATTTAAATAGCGTTTGTATCAGTATATTAATATCATTAATAATAATATAGCATGATCACAAAACGATATCATTACAGTCGGACACCAACCATGCTTATAGTGCTTATATACAGAGACAGCTAAGATAGATAAAGGGTGTTCACTTTCATATACTGGTTGCGTGATCAGATTATGCTGACATCATTCGGGCTAAGATTCCAGTATCGTTTTCTTTGTGGAAAAGTACGCTAATTAGCATATATTGAAATAGCCCGGGAGCTAACAGATGGCTAATTGACCTTGTACCCTCATGATTTACAATGTTTTTCTGAACATAATTTGAGCTTCAACACAACGAAACAGAGCTAAATAGTTAATTCATATTGCTGACACCGATCGCGTGATCCGGTTAAGCTGATATCATTCTTTCTAAGTTTCCATTACCATTAACTTTGTGGAAAAGTATGCATCTGTGTTATGTCATCGTACAGTTTTAACCAGATCTTAATAGAGTAGTGTTATGGATGACCCCGACATCGTAACCGGGGTTATGCTGAGAACATTTTGTGTAAGTTTCCGTGCCCTAACAGATTGTTAATTGACCTTGTATCATAAAGTTTTATGGTATTTTGCTGGTGGGAATTTGAATTTTAAACACAAGTGGCACACACGTCAGTACTATTCCTTCTACGGAATTGACCTAGATCTAAATATGGTAGAGGTATATATGACCCCCACCGTTTAACCTGGTTATGCTGACCTCATTCATTGTAAGTTTCCATCCATTTTCTTTGTGGAAAAGTCTGTGTTATGTCATCGTACAGTTTGAACCAGATCTAAATAGAGTAGTGTTATGGATGACCCCGACAACGTAATCGGGTTATGGTGACATCATTTAGTATAAGTTTCCGGGCCCTAACAGATGGTTAATTGACCTTGTAACGTAAAGTTTTATGGTGTTTTGCTGGTCGGAATTTGAATTTTAAACACAAGTGGCACACCCGGTATGCTATGCCTTCTAAGGAATTGACCTAGATCTAAATATGGTAGAGGTATATATGACCCCCCACCATATGATCTGGTTATGGTGACCTCATTCACTGTAACTTTCCATAGCCGTTTTCTTTATCACAAAATCTAAAGGGAAAATGTTACAACCCACCCCTTTTCCAATTTTAAGGGTCGGGGACCTCGCCCCCCGCCCCGCCCGCGCCACACCGCCACGCCCGACCCGCCGATATCGGGACCATGCCCCGCTCGCGCCGGTACGCGACCACCCGCGATCCGCTCGCCTTATTGGATCTGGTACCTTATCATCACTTATCATGTCATATCATGTCATATCATGTCATATCATGCCATATCATGGCATATCATGGCATATCATGTCATATCATGTCATATCCGCGGGTCGTTCCATGCATCATACACTACTAGCACCATCACTCGCAGAAGTAGAAAACGTACCCAGGTTCTTCCAGGAAAACAACACATACATGTGGACTACCAATATTATCATTTATGAGTCATATTTGTTGAACGACCAACAGTGTTTGCATACGTAACATTCGCTGTCATCTACGTGTCTGTCACAAAGGGGAAAAAAACTGTAATTTTCGCAGGACTGCACCTCTTTGTCATCCATGTGGCATATCTGATAGAAGGCAAATATGAAACATTAAAACATCATGTGACGATGCATATTTTTACATATAACATGGTGTAGTCCCCTTCTTGCAGCTGTATCTAGATGAATCTTACAACATGCTTGGGATAATTCTTTGCACCCTGAACTAGTAGTCATTGCGTCTATTACCACAATGGCAGATGAGTCACTTAAAATACGATAAATTTCATAATATATATGTTTTTGCTTCAAGTAATTGTGTGAAAAGATCATGTTATGTTTATGTCAGACTTAGTAGAATAGCAGATTGGTTTAACATATAATACAATATATTTTAGTATATGATGATTCTCCACAGATAAAACAAGTTGTCACACCAAAGAGAGTGTGCATAATAATCGTCAGTATCTTCCTGCTGTTGATATCAAGCGCTGCTCCTGTGTACACGGTCAACAGAATCGCCATGAAGTATTTTCCAAGCAGAAATAAAACTATTCTGGGTCTTGTATTCACAGAAGACAGAGCAAGAGTTGAAACTATATCTTTTGTAATCAATAACGTATTAATTCCTGTTGGATCATTTACTGTTATAATAATTTGTACTATCAAGTTGGTGAGTGAACTTAATAAGATAACAACATGGCGGATGAAATGTGCAATGTCTTCACACAGTGACAACGTTACTGTCAGGAACCAGAAGGTAGCTAAAATGGTAGTTATGATTTCATTTCTTTTTATTGCATGTTTTATACCCATTAGCATTATTTTCTTAGCCGCAGTAAGCGTACCAGGGTTCTCTATCGATGGACAACATAAAAACGTGTTGATAGTGTTTGGCGGACTGTGTTTTCTTCTAGAATCAATAAATTCGTCTACTAATATTTTCATATATTATCACATGAGTAGTAAATACAGAGACACGTTTCATAACACATTTTGTTCAAAAGTAGCATAACAAATACATAAGATATATCTTAACAATAAGACATAACACTGTGTGGTGAAGACTACATGATTTTTTCTTATACAAATCTGTAACGTAATAAATAAAGAAATGTACAATATTTTTTAAAAAAATTGACTATGTACAATGATAACGTGGCCTTTTGAAGACTATCAGAGAATACGTTAACACATAATAATAATAATAATAATAATCATGATAATAATCATAATCATAATAATACTAATAATAATAGCAATAGTTAGATCTATTAACCATCAGGGTTTGAAAGGGTATCACACTGAAGATAGCACACACACAAAACAACATCCAAAAACCTTCTATCCTCAGGCATTCGGAGGGGTGTAGAAAAAGCATGCAAAGAGTGATTCTTGATGTTATCAATTCAGGATTTTCATTTAACATAACGATCTTCTTTCCCTAGATTGTTCTTTGCAAAATTAATTTTAGAAAATGAGTGGTGTATCGTTAAAAGTCCAAAGCAAACAAGCTCATACCGTTTCACCTTTGTAAATGTGGTTATTGGTAACCTACACTAATGTTTATTTGCTGCCCGACAAAAATAGTTGTCTTGTGTTATATATAATTAATTCTTAACAAACGTCCACACCAATTGCATTCAAAACTTGTACGCTAATTTACATTATGAAAGATACAACGAAATCATTAGGAAAACGACAGTCGATAATTAATAATTCAACTGAGTTGTGGAAGCAATGCAAACATTATATATTCCAATTACTGCTAGTGAGAATACATTATTGAATACACTACAAAAGTGCACGATATGATAACCCAGTCATGAGATTTCATCAGGATCTTTTAGTCTTCTTTTTCGCAGGTATTGTAATTATGTAAGAACTGGCACCAGTTCACACAAGGCAGTTTCATAGGTGCTGAGTCTATTTTAGCAGATGATGAAATATATGTATCCTTATCGTTCTCGCTGTGCTCCTTTTTTTATGCATTTAAATCAACCTCGTTCTTATTCTTCTCTACTTGTCCCACGCGTGATCCCAAATTACGTTAGTCTATATTGCTGTTTCTATATTTCTATATATGCTGGAACTATATTCTCCACTAGCCAATCTAGTATTTTTCCTTTCAAGATCTCACTTTTGTCTATAACCAAGAGATCACTACAGGTTCTCTTTAAGCAAGAGTATCAGATCGCTCATTTTCCCGGACTTCAGCATCACCAGGGCAGTAGATACAAAATATTTCCTGTAGGGCAGAATATACTACTCATTTATGGCCCATCCAACATACCGAAGAATGGACTTAGAGTCGGGCACACTTAAATTCTAATTCTTCTTCTGCGTTCAATAAAAATATCTTGCTGATGCAACCCTGATAACGCAATGCCTTGTGTTCTGGTTTACAGCTCTGCTAGCGTGTATGTCTTTTCGGTCTGACACGTGTTACTTCAATATGACATTTGTGGTACTTGTCCAATTGGATGGTATAGTCAGTTTCATGTACAACCCGCATTTGTATTCTCCTCACCGTGGCAGGTCACAATACGCTATAATTCGTTCCATAATTCATGTTATTCACTTCAGCTCAATTTTCACTTTACCTCATGCATAGCGACCATAATTTGCAGTTAGTTGTATACACATCCAGATCTTAGGAAGTAATATTTTACAAATTGATTCTTTGGTCTTGACACCGAACCAGGACTGTCAACACCAAAGAAGATAGCCATATTCATAGAGTGCAGATCCCTACTGGAATCAATCCAGAGCAACAGACACGAAAGCCTTCTGCATAACATCAGACATTAGCTAAGACAGATAAAAAAAAATTAACAGCTATTGCCCTTCAGTGGATACCATCACACTGTGGAATCATGGGAAATGAGAAAGCGGATGCTCTGTCAAATGCAGGAATCGAAATGGAGCAACACAGACACCCAATGACTTACGGAGAAGCAAAAACAATAATCCACAACACATACACAGCAAAGTGAAAGAAACAGATGGAAGGGGAATACGAATATGATGCAATACATCTCCTCCAAAGATATCAACAGACAACAATATTTCGCCTTAGAACAGGCCACTGCAGACTGTTGGGTCACCTTTACCGATTAAGGATCTCATACACAGATGAATGTCCATCTGGATCCGGAACCCAGACTCCAGAACACATACTTCAGGACTGCCCAACATACAAAGAGCAGAGACAGCAGACCTGGCCAGATGATACAGACTTGAGGCAAAAGCTATGGGGCAGCCGCTCTGACTTGGAGAAGACAGTGGACGTCGTCTTGACGACAGGTCTGACGGTATAGCATGACCACATGCTGAACGCAGAAGAAGAAGAAGGTATTACTTTACGATTAAATAATTATGTCATCCGACAAAAATACAGCACCAGTGACATGAAATTTCATGAATATTTTTGATCAATTGGCATACCTCAGTATTTCCGTCCATTCTTTGTTTGGTGACAATCTTCACAACTCATCAATATGTCATTTCAAACGCACGAAGATATTCATGTCAAATAAATTTACCAAAACTCAATAACATTTAAATTTTTTAATTAAAGAAAAACAATTACAATATAGTTAGCTCACTATCTGCAATATGTAGAAAATACAAAATGAAGATTAACACACAAAAGACAGAAACAATGAACATGTGCAGACCACCGAGTCCACTAAATATAAAGATAGACAATATATGAGTAAAACAAGTAACAGAGATCACATATATCGGTAGTATTATTACAGAAAATGGAAGCATCGATAGAGAAATAGAGATGAGATGTCAAAAGACAAATGCAGTAACATGCCAACTGTCACCACTACTTCTTCACCCCAAGATCGAAATGGAGGTTAAGAGACAAATGATCTACAGTATATTCCTACCAACACTGTGTTACCAGTGCCAAACCTGGTCTCTCTCATCTTCACATTAGAGAAAGATTGTGATATGTGAGATGGAATGCTTGAGGAAAGCTGCGAGGGTCACCAGGCTTGATAGATTACGAAATGAATCAGGGAAAAAACAGGTGTACTATTGTGTACATACTTCATAGAGAGAGAACAGATCAAGTGGTTTGGCCGCATTATGAGAATGCATCACAAAAAGTTGCCCATACAAGCATATAACCAAATGAGATCTGGGTACAAAACCAAAGGAAGAATACTGACAAGATGGATAGAATATGTCAGGGACATCCTGTAGAGACACAGTCATAGCACAGCCGAGGCCACACGTCTAGCTTTAGAACGCAAGCTCGAGCTCCAATCACCTCTGCGCGTAACAGTAAGAGCGGATCACAAACCACCCGGGGAAAGACAATAAACAGTAAACGACAAAATGACAAATTTGATACTCAATCGTGATTCACAAATCACAGCTGTTGTCTTGATGCGTATTCATATCAAATACATAGTTGCATTTCAGAGAAGTATAATTTAATCATAAACTTGTTAAAAGTAATCGGATGCATCATTACACAATTATAAACAATACAGAAGAATAGGGAGAACATCATGGAAATAGAAGAAAACAAATAAAGAGGTGCTAAAAACACTTAATATGAAGAAAGAACTACTAAGAGAAATAAAGATCAGGCAAATAAAATACTTTGGACACATTAAAAGACATGACACCCTATTGAAGACCTTACTTGAGGGTAAAGTCAAAGGGAAGCGAGCAAGAGATAGGCAGAGATACAAGTGGGAGAGTAATATTACACGATGGACAGGTTACAGTCTAGCAGAGAGCACCACCAAGACAAGAGACAGGAGATGTTGGAGATACGTTGCAGCCAACCTTCGTTGCGGATACGGCACTTGATGATGATGATGATGAAACAATACAATGTGTCATTTTTTATTGTTAATGCAATGTTTTATAGGTCCTGCTCTGTGGTGGAGTGATACACGGTCCTTCTATGACTGCCAAGGTATCAAGTTCGATCCCCGTAACTATCGTTGCATATTTATACAAATAACAAAGCATAAATACTATTGCAAGAACAAAATAAAAGCATGAGAATCATCATTTTATAGATGACGTGCCATGAAACTTCTATAAGAAGATAACCTCAACAAAACGGATGGTCATCTATAAACTTTTTCTGCTGCATGGTTTGTTTTTCTGGGGGGGGGGGCATTGTTGAGACCCACAGACGCAATCACATGTGTACAATAAATAGATATGCGTATGTGATGTCCACTACGAAGACTATCATAGGTGATAAGCAGCGCATGTTACATGCTGTAGGTATTAGACCGTCAAAATTAGCATCAGGATATATAATATATGTTTATACATATTTTATTTGTTGATGACTGTGCACTTACTGCCATTAAGAAAAAGACATACATACGACCATGGACAGATTTTCTGCATCTTGTCATATGTTTTGTCTAAACAAAACACAAGGAAAATGGAGATACTGTTTAACAAACCTCGAAAAGTGAAAAGTGAACACCCACTTTTTAAATGCAATACGAATTGTTTCCAGCCAATCAACTTATTCATTTATCTTAAGATTCATTTTCTCAAGGTGCTACCGTATTGACGTCAAAGTTAACAACATAGTCTGAAAGGTGACTGTCGCACGTAGCAGACCGCTCGACAATATCTGGTAACCGAAGGGCATTGTCCTCGTCACACATATAAAAGTCTATCACACCATTGAGCTTATTGCCGCTTGTTATACGCTTGTGAGAAATGGACAATGTACAGCAGACACACTAGAGTGTTAAATCACTATCAAATGCCGTATCCGCACATGTCTCCGGATAAAGTGATAAGATAAAGTACCTGATACTGAAGTCTTCACTAGATCCAACGCCCCAAGTATTCATACAATGCTAAAGTCCTCACTAGAGCTAACATTCCAAGAATTCATACAATACTGAAGATCGCCTAACTGAGATGGGCTGGATATGTTTTCGCATGCTTGACAAACACATCCTCAAACATCTGATACATTATGAAATCCGATAGGAGAAATGAGTGGCCGGTGGACAGAAAAAAACGATTCGAGGAATCTCCCAAAGTGTATCTAATGAGTTTTAACATTGATGTAACATCCTGGGAGTCAGTCGCTCAGAATAGTCCAGTTTGGCGCAGCAACACCAGCAAATGTGCTTGCATTGCAGTACACCATCAAATCTCAGAGGAAGGTGAAAACGTGCTGCCCGAACTAATATAACAACAAACACACATGCTTTTAATTATGATCGTATATGTCCCAATTGATAAAGAGGATTATATGCCAAGATCGGATTTTTCAGTCATCTCGGCACATACCAGACAAATGCAACAAAACAAGTCTGAAACTGTTGTTACCATCGCCTGCGATGGATTGCAATTATTACCTTGTTTATATATATTTACATGATACTTGCGATTTCTCTGACAGAAGGATATAGATGAAATAACGTCGTTTTTTCATCATGTATACTTTTCCAGTTTTGTCCCGTCTAGCTTTTGACGGGACATGTGTGAACCTTAAAAATCATAGCAAGTATTTCCCATTATCCCAAATATTTTGTGTTCGTGTCACACTATGCCACTAAAGATTGCATTGTGTATTGCCTGTGTTTTTGTAATTGTATATCTACTGTATCCACCACAAAGATTGTGTTTTACTGTTTGCGTGATTCCTACGCTGAAATCTGTAATCTTCAAATTTGTTATAATCCAACGTCGACTGGTTCAATTCCCGTCAGCATTACGAATTATTTTCAGTTCTCATCAAGCTGCCTACGTGAATTTACTTGTAAACACTATTATTTGAATGAACATTGCCATGTATATATGTGATGTGTGCTTACACGTAGGTCTATGTGTCAGTGTAGTAAGAATACGGATGTTCTATGTTTGTCGACATGAGGATACTTCAATAACTGTATGGGACGTTCGTTGTTGGTGTAATAATCCTTGTCTTGATTGGTTCGTTTTCAATGACTTGAGTCATGCCAGTCTCCAAAAAAGACCTTTCAACAGAATAACGAATACTTCATTGGTATAATTTGTGTCATTTTAGTGCTTTCGTATTGTCACAATTTGTATATTCGGAGTAGCCTTGACTAATTTTGGCATGCTATTCCAAGTTTATGAATAGTGATCAACGTAAAATACGAGAATAATGAAGAAAAGAAACGAATGAAGTCCTAATTAAATCTGTAAATCTGACAAAAGGTTTTCTATACCACCGACAGTCTCGATTGAGTATACAGGTCGAATGTCTTAATACGATCACATTTGATTTTGGAAATGTGGTTGGTCAAGTACAGAAACTGTTTACTTGTGTTGCAATGCGATTTAACGCTCCTAGAACTGACCTGGTTCAAATACTATCAACCGTGATAATTATTATCATTTATTCACATGCTTCCTAATTGAATTTACGTTTTCATACACCAATGCTTACTGTCGATTCGCTAGTATAATGTAGACGATATACACTCAAATAACGTTATTTCTACTGAATTGTGTTTGTGCGGCGAGCCAACTTTCCACTCTGGTACTGAACTGAGATGTAATATTTTATGATAACAAAATTATCATTACCTTACATTACTACCTATTACAAATTTATCACTACACTTATATTTTTAACGATTTTAAAAATGTCACGCTTAATCATTTTTATCTGGGAGTAATGCCTTCAGACTACTCAATGTAACAAAAACAAATACACTCGTTTTATCCCAATATCACTTCCTAAATACAATGTCTACCATACAAATCATAGCTACCATGTATTTCATCAGTAACGCACATATTTAAGTTCTGTTCACACTATGACACTAATTGTGCCTTGCCTGTGTTTGTGTAATTGTATATCTAGTGAATCATCCTTCAGGGTTGTGTTTTACTGCTTTTGTGATTACTACGCTGAAATCTGTAGTATTCAAATTAGTTATAATCCAACGTCGAACATGTACTTAACACTGCCACTAACTGAAGCTTTCTATGACATAACAGTGTGTGAGAATAAATGTCAAATACATATTTCGTTCTGATTCGATTTGTACAAACAAATTAACACAATTGAACCCATCGGAAAAAAGATGTATGCATATGTGTATTATGTCTTATCGTTCTATTATTTTATAATCGAATAATGAGAGTTGTAATCTCAGTGATATTATTTAGTTGCTATTAAAAAAGTAAAATTAATCTTAAAGATGATTTTAGTTGAAGATTCCAGATATTTTAAATATAAAACATAATGGGGTAGAGATGCACCACTTGGACGTTGTGACTCGAGTAAATTTATTGAAGGCAATACAACAAATACATCTGTATTATATGCTGACTTATTCATGTGTTCAGTTAAACTTAGAAAAAAGAATTCTTTCACGACAAGTTAATACACTTTTTTACGTCGAAGTAATGATAATTTCACTGATTAGTTCCCCAGTTCACATTTATTTCACTGTAATACGATGATGAAGTAGGTTTCCAGTTAAAGATGTCGACATGAGAAGCCGTGTCTTAATATTATATGATTGTGTGACCGCGTTATGATTCCAAATTACATAGACTTGACTGCTGGTGGTTGCTGCCCTATTTAACGTTAATATATTTCCCGATGATAATGTTGTGTCTAACTTAAAATCGGTAATTAAATTAACTTTCAAACGTAAAAAAAGTATATTAGATAGTGGTACAAACACGCCTTTATTACATCAAGATGGCGACTTTTACAAACACGTGCTTGACGAAAGATAATCTTTTGCTGTGGTTTAAAAGTATAACTTTGTAAAAGTATATACAGATATGCAAAGAGTGCTGTGATTGGGCTGCAAATAAGACAGGTAATGTAATGATACACGAACATTTAGAGCAGTATTCACTGTCACACGATGTGATACAATTATTTGCACTGGTGGCTCAGTTTCAAACACGAGAAATAAATAGTTGAGCGTGGTGTTTCATCGCCAAATAAATTGGCAAATTGTGCTTAAATTAGTTACGGGCACGGCGTGGTGGACGGAACAGCAAAGAAAACTGTCGCAAGGGCCAGGGTTGTGCCCTGATGTCGACGTCTGTTTTGCGACATTGGAATCGAAACACCCTCTAGTCGAATGGCTGATGGAACAGAGGGCGGAGCACTTATGGGAATGCCCCACGTGCTGTGAGTCCATTTTTCTAATTAAGAATCAAGATAAATTAGCAAGAGATTGGTGGAAAAGACTGGCGTCTGTCCCACCACAACATCGATTAGGAGAATGTAGATATAGGCAGTAACTGTTGCTCTTACTTGGCTGACGACGCAACCCCCATTCTACAATGAGTGTATCCTACTCCCAGAATATGTTGCCCCCACAAAAAAAATATAGGAAAGCGAATGATAAGAAAATAGTGGAGAATTCATCTTAATAACGCACGCGTGGAAATATTGCCATGCATGAAACAAGTGCAACAAAAGAATTGATACATTGGCGGATAAAACTATAGTGCATGGCAAAGTGATGAGAAGAGACCGAGCTGAATTAATTCGAGTAATCAGGAATACACTAAAATATGATGAAGATAATGATGAAATGATGGTGTGCATGTTCGGAAT
The DNA here is from genome assembly GCA_034231615.1 of Meghimatium bilineatum. Lineage (NCBI taxonomy): Eukaryota > Metazoa > Mollusca > Gastropoda > Stylommatophora > Philomycidae > Meghimatium > Meghimatium bilineatum. The sequence goes on from CM067322.1 coordinate 38,905,046, forward strand.
TTGATATAAATTGAATTCATTAGAAGAACTCACATCCAGCAATTGAGCTTATATACGTTTAATTGACGGAATGGCAAGTGGATCATTTGCGGAGAATGGCCATTGTGCAGTGATACTGGCTCCTAATCAAGAATTAAGTTTTATAAAGTATTCGCTTTAACTGTGAGTAGGTAGCTATTGACAGCCAGTAGTTATTCTGAAAAATAAAGACATGTACTCCTTACTTTAATATCTGATTTCAAGATCAAACTCGCATAATGTTTCCTGTCACAAACGCATGGTTATGTTAGGGACGATGCATCTTTAGTCCCTGAACGGAGACACTCCAGCACGGCAGCGTCCATTGATTATCATCACGTGCTGGCAGAAGGGCACCATATACGTCTGGGTCAACAAGTTCATCATTCGTCTGTTAGATCTATTTGCCCAATTTAATGTGGCGTGCCTATCATTCACCGCCACTTAGGAGTCTGCAATAAAATGACAACTTTATTGTTTTTATTGGTTGCCGGCTTTGATCTCCTTGTCATCCATTGGGAAGATTTGGTCACAACAAAAGTTAGAAGCTATGACAATAACGGAAATCATGATCTTTTCAGAAGTGACAGTTTGTCAACCGATCCCCTAAATTTCAATATTTGCATCTTACATGGAAATGTCCTTACTATTTGCACCATGGACTTGAAGACCAGACGGTTGCCACATGGCCGATACATGACTATATAAATATATATATATATTGTGGCTGCATGGATCTGTATATGTGACAGCTTTGATGTAAAGAATGAACTTAAGCGATGATGTGTTCTTACTGCAACACTCTTCCTGATGTTTTACTCGGCTCCGGTGTTTCACATTCAGCTTCAGAAAAAAATCAGTGGATGATATTAAATTTGCACAATACATGATTATTCTATTTTCAATATAGCACAACTTATAACAAAAACTAAGACAGCGCTGAGAATAGGCATATGTAGCTGCTGTGATCTGACGACAAAGTCCTAATTTGATATAATTTGATTCTTCTGAAAGATATGATTTACAAACTTGCAGCTGCTGTGATTTGTTTTCGCTGTGATGACTTCGATCGAGCAGTGAACAATCCGGAACTTCAATTAACTACCTGGGATCAACAGTCATTACAGAATCTCACTTGATGAAGACATAACTACTCGAATAGCTCCCCCGCCGATTACGGGCCATTGGCGCAAATAAAAACGGCGACGCAACGCATTTCCATTCTCTGGACTACATCCTGCTGGAAATCTAGTAAGACCATGGTCCTGCTACAATGAGATCCAGCAGAAGCTTATAATGATCGCTGAAGAAGATGCAAAATAGCTACTAACCTTTCTGGTAAATTACCGAGAAGATTTGACAGTGGACACACGTGGTCTCGATTTACCATAAATGCGTATCCATCGTTCTCCTTTAAGGGTCTGAATCATAGAGACTATACTCACAACGATACAACGTATATGATATTCTCCATTTACCATGAGTCCTAAATATGTGAATACGACATGCTAAAGCAGATGACTAACAATGAGGTTACGACATGACAAAACTTCAAACAGTAATGTTCACATGCATTTACAGAAGACTAATATGGATTGACACTAGGCAAATGATGAGCCACAGCCACATACAGAAAACTAGCATTATATGAGAAACGTCCGTATGGTTCTAAAAGAAGACAGTATCCGCGATACAAAGATGTATATACTATATGCTTTTGGCATCTTTATTTTAAGAATTAGAAAAACTGGCAGAAGATCGCGTAAAAAAGAACAATTTTTCGAACGACATTTTATTATGTAATGGTGAGCAGAAGAAAAAGAAGGCCGAAAAACGTTATCTGATATATGGCTGCTTCAGGTCATCTGTCACTGCGAATAATGTCATATACAGGTGACTTCTGAAATGACAACTTAATTCCGTAGTGTACAGTGTATGCATAAGAATGACATTATAATAACATAAGTGAACGCGTTAACTTTGATATATTAAATACTAGTAGATTACATACTACAATTTCACTTTCTACTTTACATACCGGTAATGTTTTCATTGTATTTGTGTATGTCGACTATACTAGTGGCATGCGTCATGGAAACTACGTTTTATGATGTATTGCTATAAACATCAATATACTGTGAATGCATCAAATTATTTTAATATGTATAACAGTAACACCGTTTTAAGGATGGATATACAATAAACAATATAGTTATGTTGACTTGTTATGATATGTTATGTTCCTCCAGGGTCATAGGCGGCGTTTAGGGCAGAAACCATAGCTTTCCATTTCTGTCGGTGTGATGCCAAGTCTTTAGTTCTTGCGAGTTGTTTAGGTATATTGACTTGGAAAAATAAATTCCAATTTTGAGAATTAAACACATACAATGAACCATGTAAAACGGCCTGATAACAGTTCCAATATTCTGGATCTAACAGTAGATGAAATCTTTAGTTCACATGTAACATTGATTTGTCAGTGGATTATCTTTACTTGCATGTGCCAATTGATCATTATTTTTGGTATAGGATCAAACATAATAAACATTATCTGTTTTATCAAGCAAGGTTTCACAGACCCAGTCAACATTAGTCTCACGGGTACAGTATCTGTGTACGTTTTAGCTAATGTAACTTGATGTATAAATGACATGCACCCGCATTATATGTTTGGAAAAGAATACAAAAACAATGTTTGTTTTTTTTGCATGTCGTTAGAGATGAACAATTGGATCTGGTGTATATGCGAATATGTCAACATGTGAAAGTTAACATTGGCAAATGTTATATTGAAGTACGATGTATAGAACTAAACAGTGCGGTATCATTGTAAAACTTTCAACAGAGATGCTAACGTGCAGCTTTCCAGATGACACTTGGAAAACAAAATTCAAATCGCTCTTAACTAAAATGCAAAAGGATTGCTGATATACAATTTGTACAACAAATTCTGTTGTATGGTGTGTAATATCTGTTGTGTAACTCCTGGTGGATGATGTTCAGAATATAAACACTTGCCGTTGAAAGTAGGGTGGTGACTGGGAGATTTAGTTGTCTATCCAAGGCCAGATGTATTGCTTTTTTGCGTTGAATCCATATTTGTTTTTAGTTGTCTTGATGTTGTCTCCACATCTTGTTCTATGTCTTCCTTTGGTATTGTGTCCGTATCTTCATATGTTAAATGTTCTTATTCGTGGTTGGTTATGATTCATTCTCATAAGGTGGGCGATGCCATTTTATTTGTTATTTTTCGGTGTTTTTTGTCCATGGTTTTATACCGATTGTTCTCATGATTTCATAATTTCTCATTTTGTCTAGTTTGGTCACTTTTGCGGCTTTTCTCAGGCTGACTTTCATTACTTCTGTTCTCTGCTGATTTATTTTCAAGTTATACTTGGTGCATGCTGTCGTTAAGTGTAGTAACATGATTTTGTTTTTTCTGTTTCTCTTTGTAGATAAATCAATAATCATCAGCAAAATGGCAATTCATTGATTCTTCTTCTTCTTCTTCTTTCTGTTCTCATGTACCTTTCGCTGTTGAGATGAGAGTGTGTGTACGTTCTTTTTCTCTTCTATTAGCATCTTCTGCTGTTATATTTCCGAGTGTCTGTAATACGCTATGTATCTACCTTTTAGGAGGGCGTCCAATAGGTCTACTATTTTCGTATCGTTTGTTAATGGTTTCGTAGATAATACTTTGCTCATTCTGTCTGGTTATGTGGTCGAACCATTTAACGTGTTGTTTCAGGATGGATTGTATTCTTGACTTCATCCCTAATTGTTTCCTTAGTTCTTCATTCCTGATTTTGCCTCTCAAGCTAATTTCAATCATACGAGACAAATATTAATGTGCTTAATTCATTGATTACGTTATTTAATTCCTCTTCAGCTTCTTCCCCTAATACTGTGTTAACTCTCTTGTTTTTGTATTGTTTTGCTATTATGTGCATGTATATGTTAGAAAGTAAATATGAGAGCACACATCTTTTTCTTACAACTGATTTTGTTTCGAAAGATAAAGCCATTCCGTTAGTAGTTCTTACTTAGCTTTGGCAGTTCTGGTATGGACTTTTATATTTGCTAATTACTGACCTCTGATTCAGTAGTTTTCTAGTGTTTCCAATAAAACATTTCTATTAACTCTATCGAATACGTTTTCCTGGTCTATGAATTTTTCCTGGTCTATGTGCTTAGTTCTTGATCATATTCAAGTGCCTTTTCACTTAGTTGTCTCAAGAAAAAAAGAGCATCTGGATAACTTATTCCTCTCCTGAATCCACTGGGGGGGGGAGGGGTTGTTCTCAATTATGGGTCTGTGATGTATCTTAGATGTATTTCTAAAATTATACATATATTTTTCCTGTGGCACTTAGTATGGTAGATTTTCTAGTTTAATCAGTAAGGAAGTCAGAAATTATGTAATCAGTAAGGATATAATTTCAAAGAAGAGTGTTGAGAATGAAATAGAAATACTAATAAGTTTTGAAGACATATTGATACACGTACATTCACAATTAGAGTTGAACAATGGAATCATAAAAAAGAATATGCATATATAGACGATTATTAGAAGTTGGTCAATAGAGTACGTCAGCCAAGTCAAAGATCAACATGGGCATGGTAATGCTGAGAGATGAGATTCTTGTCATAGTGGAAAAGTAGTGCAAGGGACAAAAATATCATATATTGATTCCGTACACAGGATATACGGTTGTGTTTAAATATGGTAACCACTACCACGAATAATGGAATAAGAGAATAAGAGGAGTAGTCACTTCGTACAGAATTGATGACTTTTCACTAAGTGTAATGTAGATATCGTTCAGCAGAAACGTTTCATATACAAAAAGATATATTATAAATTGAGCGATGTAACTCCATGAGATTATTCGAGAATTAAGGTAGTCGCTACATAATACATACAGTGGGTTGACATACATTCAAGGGTGGGTTGATAGAGCATAGTTAATTACTGAACCAGTCAATGGAACACAGAAGTTCGAGGCTAGTTGTTAGTTAACTAGTTAACTAATTAGCTTAAGTAAATATCTAATAAACTGTTGAACTTACTAACTAATCAACAGACACATTATGCACTTAACTAATTAATCAGATATCTGACTAAGTAATTAACTAAAAACTAGAATATTGAAAGATAAACATGGAAACTGAATGAGAGTGGACAAAAACAAAGTCGTCAGCAAAATAAGACCTAGGAAAAAAAGAGACACCAATGAAAATATGGAATATCTGCCGACATGTTCAATACATAACATTATCCGTATAGGTAAGTGAAAAATAATATATTCTGTAAATAGGATAACCGCTCGAATAAATATACGACAGCTGTTCAATACGTTAGCGGACTGTTTGTTTTAAGAAACACGTTACATTTACAGATCCGTTGATACAATCTCCTTCAAAATAATTTCCATGTGATTGTAGTACTCACTCCAGTTTCTGCGACTGAAGTAAGCTCAAGTAAAATGCTTTTTTAGGAACTTACACTTACTGTTCTCTTCTCGTTGTCTTCAATCTTCTCAGTAATAGCGACGTCGATCTTAACGCTGCTTTCTTATGGAAAAGAAATGCATCACACTGTGTAATATCGTGTGCGCATGACGGTTGTGGTAGCAATGTCATACGGTGCAAGTTATGATGAGGCTGACAGTTATGGGAGCAATGTGACATTGTGCAAGATCGGGTGAGCATGACGGTTATAGGAGCAATTGAATAATGTGTTTCGTCAAAATATTTATTCATGGTATCATTACTGTGCTCACGTAAATTTTCATAATGAAAAATCACATTGCCTGTGTGTCAATTTTCAAGTTATTGTCTGTTCACCGCGTCACGGAGAAGGTGCATGGCTGATTCCTTCTAGAACAATGCAACGAAAGTAGATCCTCTAATCACGTATTATGATAAAGCAGCTCGTGAATATTGAAAAGCACGGCCTTGACAATGGACGTGTCGTTCTGTGATATAGGTCATCTTTGAACATTTACGCTCACTTTTGACAAACATTTGTACACTGTTCCTTAATTTAAATATCTACATATTTGATGAAACACTTGTAATAGCAAGATATAAACTTAAAAGTCACATGTTTACAATATCATTATTCTAATATAGGTCTAGCGATTGCTGACTTGGGATGTCTAATCACTCTTGTATGGACTAACATATGTTATACGCCAGCATTTGCTGCACAAGATTTACCCTTCGACACCATCGAGTTTCAGTATCTCACGAGTGCTATGCCACATACTATATTTACACGCATAACAGGTTGGATCACCGCCATAATAACATTGGAACGATGTCTCTGTATAATAGCTCCATTGAAGGTTGGTGTACATGAAATTGATTATGTCATTTTAAGTAATTTATTTATGGTTTTCTTTGATGCTGTATGCCAAACACGTTCTTTGATGAAGACACTCATTTATCATAATATTAACTAATACATTGATTATGCAATGCAATATTTCTGCCGCTTGTATTGCATGCGAGTTTTGTTGTATTAATTTAATTGTGGGAGTGGAGCAGTTGAATTGTGATTAAAGTAGCGGTTTATTAATCTTTATGCATCTTGAATCTTGTTGAGATCATATTGTTGATTATACGCCTGGGCGACCAAACCTACGGAAATATGACATTGTCAGTATAGGTATGTCTTTGTGACCAATGTGATGCCACTCATAGGGTTATGCTAATAACCAATAAATTATGGTCATTCCTCTATTCACTATATTCCCCAAAGGACATTGCTGCAGCTAATGACGATGTCTTTAATGATGGAGTCAGGTTACTGCCTTTATGAAATCACACCAGTTTTGCGCTTGCAAAGACACTAAGCGCTACAAAGACACTACCAGTAAAAAATTATAACACGGTGTCGGGAAACAACCAGATATTGGAAATGCGAGAGCTGGGGTAAAACAGGGAAAATGTAAAAGATGAACGGAAATAGGTATGTGTTATCAATAGTTATAAGCCAATCGTTCTAACAAGGAGACATAGCGACAGACGTCTATGTCACCTTTACAGCGACGTTTTCCACGAAAAGCATTAATTAGGACGGCAGACAGACACATAAGCAATGCAATTAACATAAGAAAGCACATATGTTTTGACAATGGTATGAGGAAGAGGTCTTAGGTCGGTATGAAATCTACAATGGGAAATGGCAAAGACAATGATCAAAATTAAAAGAGCCCATCAAAATTGAAAGAGAAATGCATATCATGACGAGTGGAAAGAGTAGACAATATAGTGATGCTGATGAATTTCGAACATAAAAACACAACCGAGTATGGTCTGCTCGCCGTGACATATCTAACTTCTCTTATCTTACTGGACTCAGAGTTTATCTTTCTCTTTCTTACTTCCAATGTTATGTTTCATACCACTATTTAATCTCTTCTATTTTCCATCGCTACACAATATGTAATTTCTTATGTTAAGTACATTTTTTTATCAGTTGTCTTTCGTCTTAATGAAGGCTTTTTTAGTAGAAAATTCGACTGCCGCCGTTTCTCGTTGTTCGTATGTTCTGTTTATAAATATCGGTGATATTTAACTGTCCCACTTACCTAATCTTCACCGCATAAACATATGGTGTATTATCTTCTATCGGTGATATTTAACTATCTTCTATCGGTGATATTTAACTATCTTCTATCGGTGATATTTAACTATCTTCTATCGGTGATATTTAAATATCTTCTATCGGTGATATTTAACTGTCCCACTTACCTAATCTTCACCGCATAAACATATGGTGTATACGTTCAGTTTGATTGTAGATATGTTTGTCTAAATAAACAGAGATTGTAAACATTCACGATGTTGATTTCTGCTGAACGTTTCCTAGAAGAGACTCAAGTGGTTCATACTTCAATCTAAATAGATATATGTCTATATAGACGCTGTGACCCTTGTTTACATTGTGACGTCATGTGTTGAATAGTTTTCTGGATATGGTCTTCTTGTGTGCTGTTTGTAAGCTTGTTCATGTGACATTTTCTGTGACAATCGTTTACATGGTCTGCTTCTGGCTTTATAGACGTGATGTCTATGTGTCATGAACAATTTTCGGCATGCTGTCTGTTGGTAGTCAGAAAACGAGTGAAAATCTGGATCTGTTGTTTCTTTATGTGTTCCAATACTGGTATTTTTTTGTTATCTACCTGATGTTGTTGTTTATAATCTTATCTCATAATGACGCTTCGAGTATTCTTCGTAGAAACATCATTTCTGCTGTCAATATTTTTTCTTTTGTCCTATGCTTTCATTGTACATACTTCAATGTTGATAGAAATTAGCTGACATACCATACATTTCTGGAATATAACAATGCGTACATTTGTTATTACACTTAAATATGTGTATGAAAACTTAATAGTAAAAGGTAATGTAAGAAAACCTATGAAACAGCATTATATTATACAGTTCTCAGATAAATGATTATCTTCATAACCATCAGGATCATTAGGTAGCATATCATGAACACGATGTAGCAATCATCACAGCATTTTTTTAAACTTCTGTCGATCTTAAGCTAGTCTTTCTGTTTCTGTTACTGCCTGCTCAAGTGTTACATGATATTGTGCGTCCATCTTCTTCTTGGTCTGCCTCTTGTTCGCTCCTTTGACATCATCCCCTCCATTAGGGTGTCCTCCAGGTTGTCATTTCATTTACTATGGCCCATAATATTGTAGATTTCTGGAAAGACCCATGATGTTTGGCCAGTTTTCTTTTACATTCAATTCATTCAGGATGGCTGCATTAGTGATCTTATTGGACCATGGCATTCTGATGATTTTTCTGTAAGATTTTGTTTCAAATGCTGCTATTATATTTCTTTGTTGTTGGTGATTCTCCAGGTTTCACACCCATGTTTTGCTACAGGAAATATACACGCTCTTATGAATGTTAGTATTGTTTTTCAGCACCTCAGCCATATGTTTTTTTCATTTGTATTAGCTTCTTTGACGCGATAGCTAACCTCCTGACCTGTTCACTGAAATCACCTTTAGACCAAGAGAAAGATTTATAATCATTGGTTGATATAAAAATGTCTGTCTTGTGTCGCATTCTTACTTGCGCAGTAGTGATAAAACATTCCTTGACATTCATTCCACTGCATGAAACATCTTGCTTTACTACTTGTGGATACAGTCAAATACTTTTTTTACAGTACGTATACCGTGTGATCTCCCAAATCCGTATCTGCTGGTGGGCGAGAGAGTGACTTAACTCTACACCGTCCCGTATTTTATTTGTGTAAAATGTACGAAATCACCAGTAGTGATTGACTGAATGATCTCCACCGAAGACGGATGTGTCGATCCACTGTTTAAAGACGGCGACACAAGCATTTTCAATTTCTGGACTACATTGTGCTGGAAATCTAGTAAGAAAATGTTCCTGCTATAAGAGAGATCCATCTGGAGTTTGAGAATGAACACTGAAAAAGAAGAAAAGAAGACTGAACTATCATTACATCATTGTTTATCAATCTCCTATATGTGATTCTTTAACTTTTGGAACCCGACGACTCTCTGTACCAAATTCGACTTCAAGACATGCATACACATCACACAGATGTGTGTTGATGTTACAGTGTCCTTCTGTGCAAGGAGTAATTCAATCACATTTGGCTACTTCTAGATCAATGTGCTAATTTAAATGGTTTATCGTAACCATATTAAATTGTTGATTTCGATACCATTTGATGGACAAAATCAGCACATCTCATATTTGAAGTGTGATCTATGTTATCCTTTAATGCTCATTACTAGCTGAAAAAATCTACTAAAAATTGACAAGGAATTCAAGAGAAAGTTCCAAAAACACCCATAGACAGCGAGACCAACGTGCATTCACCCGTGTAGATGTGATAATTGAAGTAGAATGGTTCATCAAAATCTTAAAATCATAATAGGCTAACTTCTGTTAGGTCAAGTTAAAAGATACAATGTGTTAAAGTGTTTTTCGGGGTTCAGTTGCCTGTCCCTAGAGGACATGCTGAATCGAATGTGTCAGGCAGAAAGATGCAGATATTGCAATCAAGCTGTAAACAATTAATAACCGTATTCCATTCTCCAGACTACAGCCTGCTAACATGTAAGGGTTTGAGAACGAACGCAGAAGAAGAATAAGAAGTAAAAGAAGAAAAATGAATACCGTCGGGAAATGTCTTAGGCAGGTGAGCAATAGGCCACACTAGACCACGATGGCCACACGATGTTAAATAGATTTTAAAATATGACGCTGGAGGAAGCAGGGGGCTAACAGTTTGACAGTGATGGCAACTTGTTGCATATGTCATTTCAGATGATGATTATAAAATAATCCCTTTAGACAAAACCGCATGCTATTTTCAGTTGTATAACTGAGGCGACATCCGAACTCATGTAAGACAGTCTGAAAAGGATGGTTGCGTAAAGAATGTTTATGGATACATTTTTAGTTCCTGAGATGTGACTTTCCAGTGTCCCAGCAACCCAGGATTACCATGTCCTGTCAGGAACATATCACACACTTGTGAACTACCTATATGATAATTTCTCTGTCAGCGTTGTTGAAGGATGAACAGTTGGGGCAAATGTAGCATTCGCCTTCATATACGTGTCTGTCACACAAGGGGGAATAATGCAATATTCGCAGGCCTGCACCCTTTTGTCATGCATGTGGCATATCTGATAGGAGACAAATATGAGACATTAGGACAAGTTGTGACGATGATTAATTTTTGTATAGGTAACAGATTGTCAGTCCCTTTGCCAGCTTTCCTTAGTAGAATCTTAAAATATTCATGGACCTATGAAAGTACAACGAATTCTTTGCATCCTGAACTAGAAGTCCCGGCTTCTGTTGCCAAACGGACAAAAGAGTCACTTAAAATAAGATATATTTCACAATATATGTTTTTGCTTCAAGTAATTGTGTGAAAAGATGACATTATATTTGTCAGACTTATGAGAACAGTTGATTGATACAACATACACTACAATGTATTTCATTATATGATGATCCTCTACAGATAAAACAAGTTGTCACACCAAAGAGAGTATGCATAATAATCGTCAGTATCTTTCTGCTGCTGTTATCAAGCGCTGCTCCTTTGTACACGGTCAACCGAATCGCCATGAAGTATTATCCAAGCAGAAATAAAACTATGCTTGGCCTTGTATTCACAGAAGACAGAGCAAAAGTTGAAACTATATCTTTTGTAATCAATAACGTATTTATTCCTGTTGGATCATTTACTGTTATAATAATTTGTACTATCAAGTTGGTGAGTGAACTTAATAAGATAACAACATGGCGGATGAAATGTGCAATGTCTTCAAACAGTGACACCGTTACTTTTAGGAACCAGAAGGTAGCTAAAATGGTTGTCATGATTTCCATTCTTTTTATTGCATGTTTTGTCCCCATCAGCATTGGTTTCATAGTAGCAGTAACGGTACCAGGGTTCTCTATCGATGGACAACATAAAAACGTGTTGATAGTGTTTGGCGGTCTGTGTTTTCTTCTAGAATCAATAAATTCTTCTACTAATATTTTTATATATTATCACATGAGTAGTAGATACAGAGATGTGTTCCATTATACATTTTGTTCAAAAGTAGCAGAAAAAATAACATAACACATAACTTAATTGTTCAATAAGACAGCATCAACAATAAACCCGTAATACTTCAAGCTAGTAGGAGTACCACATTTGATGGTTCAGGACATGGAGTCCTTCAGCAATTTCTATTCTCAGCGATGGGGATGAGTGAGAACAAATCTTAACCTGTCCATTACTTGATTCTGTCTGTTCATGATTTTAGTTTCCCTCCTCTGCTTCTTTCCACTTCGACCGTTCCCTGCAGTATTGTTTTTGACAAGGAATCATCTCTGCATATAACAATAAGACATACAAATGTTCGGTGAAGAGTATATCCTATTTGAACATACGCGTGTGTAACGTAATGCATAAATAAATATACAATCCTTTATTTAATTTGAATACGTCCAATGATAACGAGACTTATTGAAGATTATGATAGAATGCGTTAAAATATGATAATAATAGGCATAATAACAGTAACTATAAGTATACTGATAATAATAATAATAATAATAATAATAAAATCAATTAACCATTTTGTTTTGAAGGGTTATCACACTGGAAACATGAGCACATAAAAAAACCTCCAAATACCTCTATTCTCAGGCATTCGAATGGGTGTAAAAAAATCACGCATAGATCGATCCTAGATGTTATTAATTCAGGATTATTATATATCATCTTCTTTCCCTCGATTGTTCAATGCAAAATTAATTTAGAAAGTTAGTGGTTTATCGTTACAAGTCCAAAACAAAACGTCCATACCGTTTCACCACTGCAAACGTGGTTATTGGTAAGCTACAATTATGGTTATTTGCTGCCCGACGAATATGTTTGTCTTACGTTATTAATTCTTAACAAACGTCTGCAACACGTGTATTCAAAACTATTACGCTAATTTACATTATGAAAGATACAACCACATCAATAGAAAACAAAAGCCGATAACTGAGTTGTGGAAACAATGCAAGCATAAGGTATTCAAATTACTGCTTGCTACAATACTATTATTCACATACAATACAAATCTGCACGATATGATAGCCTAGTCATGTGATTTCATCAGCACCATTTAGTCTTCTTCTTTTCATGTATTGTATTTATGTATGGATTGGCACCATTTTACACAAGACAGTCTCATAGGTGCTCAGTCTATTGCAGATGTTGAAAAAAAGTATGTATCTTTTACCGTTCGTGCTGTGTTAAGTTTTTTTTTTATTCGCCCGAAATCGACTCCTCTCTAGTTCTTCTCTACTAATCCTACGATTCATCCTAAATGTCTTCAGTGTATATTACTGTTTTTCCCAGTAAATTTGTATTCTCCTGTAGACGATCTAGTATTTCACCTTTCAAAATATCATCTTCGTCTATAACGAAGAGGCCACTGCAGGTGCTCTTGCAGCCAGAGTGTAAGATCGTTAATTTTCGTGGGCTCCAGCATGACCTGAGCAGTAGATCCACACCAGTTCCTGAAGGACGGATTATGCTACTCATTCATGGTCCACCCATCCGATGTAGACATACCGAAGAATGGGCTTAGATTCGGGCACATTACAAGTCTAGTTCAGAATCTGCTTCTGCGTTCAACCGCAATCTCTTACTGATTAGCAGGATGCAACTTGGAGAACGCAATGCATTGCTTTCTGGTTTACAAATTTTAAAAGATGTACGTCGTTTCGGCCTGACATGTCTTACTTCAACAAGACATTTTTGGTACTTTGTCCAATTGAATGACATAGTTAAATTCACGTACAAACCACCTTTGTACACTCATCACCATGGCATGTCACAGTACACTATGGTTCGTTCCATAATTTATGTTATTCACTTGAGCTCAATTTTCACATTAACTACCTGATGCATAACAACCATATATTGCAGGCAGTCGTACACACTGCATGACCATAGGAAGTCGTATTTTACAGATTGATAGGTAGATTGGATAATGCACATAACGATTTTTGCTATACATTATTATATAATCAATACAAAAGTGGCATTCACATTATACATTTTATCGTATTGCACAAAATTGTGGATGTGAAGACGTATCGAAACGTCATATAATAATAGCAAATGGTAGATAGTTATCATTGTTTCCAGAGTTTAGTAGAACAGTTTTTATCTTTGAAGATCAAATAGTCTTGTGTTTTTTTTTCTTGTTGCATTGGTGTTGATTACGAATATATGTATTTGATCGTTCTATAAATAAAAGTGAATGCAAACGTATCGTTGTGAGAAGTACAACCAGTTTGTTATAAGTCCATGATACTGTATGGTCAATGTGAGAACAACAGATATTTGTATATCAACTATTTTATTTCGATTCTGTGGACTCGAAAAGATCGAAAACTGCTAAGGGCTGGATAAAATGTAAACAATTTCATTGCCAATATGTTTATTCCTCTTGAAGCACATGCCTTTCACATTTCTCCAGTATTGAATATCTATTTGTGAGAGGACATCGCGTGTTACGATTGTTAAACCACAAAATGTGAAAGTCTTATTTAGTACGGCAACTTGAACTTTGCAGCCCGACGCGAATAAGACAATTATGACTATGATCCGCGATATTTTATCAATAGCAAGTCTTCGTTTTCTTTGTTCGTCTCACAAATTCAAACAGCTCTGGTTTGAATGTATTGCTACAAAAAGAGAGTCATTGTCTTTTGGAATCCGTGTCATGATTTCTTGTTTTGTGCTTGATGAAGTGGGATTTTTGTCTTCATGTGCTACTACGTTATGCTCGAAGGCATTGTCCATAACAATTCATGATGCCTATCAGCGCTGGTAGAAGTGAGATCACTAACCTATTCCTGAAAACAGTTCCATTTATTTCGGTGTCTTAGTCTCTACCATTTGTAGATACTACTTGGAAAATAAGATCTGCTCCATTAACACGACCATTTGCGTTAATGCTTACATGATCTATTAAAATGAATTTACCTTTACTGTTTGGAATTTCTATTTTCATAGTTCCATCAATCTGTCGTCACTCTTTATGAAATGTATGGTGATAATTTACGCATGATTCATCCAGATATACTATGTCATACATATTCAAAACTTTCATCCAGATCACTCACGTATCTGTCTCAGAAATCTACATCGTGCAGCTATTAGTTGCGGTTTCTCGCATAATATATTCTTGTCTGTAAGAGATTTGCTAAAGCTGAAATCGCTATCCCTAACAACCCTTCATATGGAGGTTTAAAAATACTAATATCACAATGAGTACACAGACGAACTTTCATTTTACGTAGTGGTACCACATCATTTGCCAGAACCATTTTAAGCATCTCACGTACAATAACATCTTTTTGAAATCGTCAGTTTTCTTTTCTGACATTGCAGCCGTTCATGATTTACATAATTAAAGACATGTTTTATCTAACGTTATTATCATTTTTATTTAAACCGAGAGCACGCTGTTTTCTCCTTTTAAGATTGTGCATGTCGTAATATAAACCGTCCCTTTTAGTTTCTCTGCAAAAGTAACAGTACAATTGTGGAGTCATATTGTGCATAATAGTTCATTTATACTTCAAATTCTCATATTAATAAAAGTCTTATCTATATATAAAAATTCGCTGAATCATAGACTACAACACAATATTAACACTTCGAGAATGTGATACGTCTTTGGGCAAATTGTAATTCCGGTATTGGTTTACGATTAAACAAGTAGGTCATCCTACACAAATATACAGCACCTGTGATATTAGATGTCATGATAATTTTTGTTCAGTAGGCATACGCCAGTATTTCCGTCCGTTTCATTGGTGACAATGATGACACCACATCACACCTAGCACGAAGCGCGAAGACAGCCATGCCAAATAAATTCTCGAAGACTCTCAATAAATGCCATTTCTACATAAACGATATCATGACAAATTTCGCACTTGTGAATTAGTTGTATCGGCATCACAGCAGTTCAGCATGGTGCGCATGCACAGCAAATACATAGTAGCATATCACAGCAGTATAATACAATCACTGATGATGCCGTCTAATTCTTTACGTGCATTCAATTGAACAGAGTATATATATATATATATATATATATATACTTTTCGTCATAGCCAATGAAAAGTGGGAAAGGAAAACAAAATAATAAACAAATACGTCCTATTTCACATCAAAATGGGGCTCTGAAAAGACATGTTTATTGCTGTAAAAATGGCGCAATGAAAACATTCACAAAACCTTTATAAATTTATAATTTATGTAGAGAATGAAATGTTTTATTCTAGTTATATTTCTTAAGGGAAAATAGTTTCATAGGGTCATGTAGAATTTTAATTGTGATCTAAAATATCTTCTCGATCTAAGTAATAATTATGGAGAAAACTAATTCCTACTGAGTAACATGAATTATGGAATGTACTATATTAAGTCGTCTTCGTACGGGTGCGGATAACACAAGTGTGCTGCATTTTATCATTGTCACTTTACATATAGCTGATAGTACACTGATATATAAATATATAATTTGTCAGAATTGTACAATATGTTCCCAAAAGAAATGCATCTATGAAGTGAACACATATTGTGTACGCATTGAGTGTATGGTATATAATACACAGGAGCCGCGTGGCGAAGTGGTTAGCGCACTGGCTTCACATATGATCCTGAGTTCTTCCCCAGCTGAGGCGTAAATGTTATACAGATCGCAACGGCTCACAGGTCGACTCAGCCTTAAATGATTAACGGATTAATCCGGGAAGTAAAGACTGCGAGGGGGAGGAGATGGCTACCGCCCTCATTTGCAGAACCTCTGAAATGTGAGATCTCTAACATCTCACACCCCTACGGCATTAATAAATGATATGGGTTACTTTACTTTACTTTTTTAATATAATACATATCAATCAGAACTAACAAAAGGGAGAAGAAGAAGTATGGTGTGATATGTCATTGTGCTAAGACAGTGAGGCCATGAAAGGCAGCAAGTCGATTTGCATTTAGGATAGTCGTGAGATAGTTGATCAACACAGCTTGTAGAAGGCTGTGAGATAATGAACCTCACAAGGACCCACGCTCCATACTTCATTCTATAGATAATTAGAGTCCTTAACTCAGTAGTATGAAACTTCTATCAATAAGCAATAATGTAACTAGTATAACATAACATATAACATGTTCATCTTCCCATTGTTTCTATCCTCTACATTTGTGAGAAATTAGCTATTACTTCCTATATTTAATAGGATAGTTTCTCAAGGAGTTTAATTTCTTACTCAGAAAATGTCAAATCTCAGTGATGTTCAATGACTCTAGATATATTCATCTATTCAGACTACCATCCCATGCCCTCATGTCAGGCAACGTTTCCTGTCACTTCGCAGAGTCGGAAATCCAGATGCACTTTCTCCACAATCAGGTGGAGGGGGATCTCGATTTATGTATGACCAATAATTATGCCTGTTTTAGAGATCTGCCAGGCAATTATTATCTTCTGTTTTACTCAATAATATAATGAAAAAATCACAATCACAATACAACCATGACTGCCATACACTAGTAATCTCACAATACGGCCATGGCTGATACATTAGATAGAAGTAATCTCCATATATGAACATGACTGACACATAAATTTAGTCATAAGCAATCTCACAATACGGCCAATAATGACACATACAATTAGTCATAAGTAATCACACAATACAGCCGTGACTAACACATACATGTAGTAATAGGTAATCTCACAATACGACCATGACTGATACTCATATTAGTTAGATGTAATCTCCCTATATGCCCATGATTGACACATAAATTTAGTCATAAGAAATATCACAATACTGCCATGACTGACACACGCAATATTTATAAGTAATCGCACAATACAACCATGGCTGAGACACACAAGTAATCTCACAATACGACCATGACTGACACACCCATTAGTTATAAGTAATCTCACAATACGACCATGACTGATACTCACATTAGTTAGATGTAATCTCCCTATATGCCCATGATTGACACATAAATTTAGTCATAAGAAATATCACAATACTGCCATGACTGACACACGCAATATTTATAAGTAATCGCACAATACAACCATGGCTGAGACACACAAGTAATCTCACAATACGACCATGACTGACACACCCATTAGTTATAAGTAATCTCACAATACGACCATGACTGACACACGCAATATTCATAAGTAATCTCACAATACGAACATGACTGACACACACAAGTAATCTCACAATACGACCATGACTGACACACACAAGTAATCTCACAATACGACCATGACTGACACAAATAAGTAATCTCACAATATGACCATGACTGACACATACAAGTAATCGCACAATACTACCACGACTGACACACACAAGTAATCTCACAAAACGACCAAGACTGACACACAAAAGTAATCTCACAAAACGACCAAGACTGACACACACAAGTAATCTCACAATACGACCGTGACTGACACACACAAGTAATCTCACAATACGACCATGACTGACACATACAAGTAATCTCACAATACAATCATGACTGACACACATAAGGAATCTCACAATACGACCGTGACTGACACACACAGTTGTTAGATGTAATCCCACAATATGTGACACAGTTGGGTGTGTCAGTCAACCATTTTCGTATGCCAGAGGAATGTCTAAGAAAGAGATTTTTCGATGAAGAGTTTCTGTTGATTTGTGATTAAATGGATGGCATAGAAAGTATTATACGGTCTACATGAAGGTATGTGTAACGCACTACATCATTGACAAATGTTATAGACAAACTACATAGCCGTACCGCATTTTCTAACATGACAAGATTAATGCCGATAATGTCATCTTGGGAAAACAACATTACTGCAGGAATTTCAAAAAAGAAAAAAAAAACAAGTTACAAGAAAATAGGGATACGTCAGGCATCTCTCCCCCATATGCATATCTGTTTTATTTTGGTTCACACTGCATAGGTTTATTAATTTCAGACCACAGATCATAAGTAATCTCACAATACGGCCATGACTAACACATACATTTAGTCATAAGTAATCGCACAATACGACCATGACTGATAAGCCCATTAGTTCTAAGTTATCTCACAATACGACCATGACTGACAGACACAAGTAATCTCACATTACGAACATGGCCTACACACACAAGTAATATCACAATACGACCATGCCTGACACACACAAGTAATCTCACAATAAGACCATGACTGATAAACCCATTAGTTATAAGTAATCTCACAATACGACCATAACTGGCACGCACAAGTAATCTCACAATGCGACCATGACTGACACACACAAGTAATCTCACAATACGATCATGACTGACACACACAAGTAATCTCACAATACGACCATGTTCGACAAACACAGTTATTAGAAACAATCTCACAATACGACCATGACCGACAAACACAGTTATTATAAGTAATCTCACAATACGACCGTGACCGACACACACAAGTAATCTCACAATAAAACTATGACTGACACACACAAGTATTCTCACAATACGGCCCTGACGGCAAACACAAATAATCTCACAATACTACCATGACTGACACACACAAGTAATCTTACAATACGACCATGACTGACACACACTAGTAATCTCACAATACGACAATGACTGACATATATAAGTAATCTCACAATACGACCATGACTGACACATATAAGTAATCTCACAATACAATCATGACTGACACACACAAGGAATCTCACAATACGACCGTGACTGACACACACAGTTGTTAGAAGTAATCTCAAAATATGTGAAACAGTTGGGTGTGTCAGTCAACCATTTTCGTATGCCAGAGGAAAGTCTAAGAAAGAGATTTTTCGATGACGAGTTTCTGTTGATTTGTGATTAAATGGATGGAATAGAAAGTATTATACGGTCTACATGAAGGTATGTGTAATGCAATACATCATTGACAAATGTTATAGACAAACCACATAGCCGTACCGCATTTTCTAACATGACAAGATTAATGCCGATAAAGTAATATTTGGAAAACAAAATTACTGCAGGGATTTAAAAAAGAAAAAAAAACATGTTACAAGAAAATAGGGATACGTCAGGCATTTCTCCCCAATATTCAAATCCGTTTTATTTTGGTTCACACTGCATAGGTTTATTTCTCAGTATATATTTCAGACCACAGATCATAAGTAATCTCACAATACGGCCATGACCGACACATACATTTAGTTATACGTAATCTCACAGCACGACCATGACTGATACTCACATTAGTTAGAAGTAATATCCATATATGACCAGGATTGACACATACATTTAGTCATAGGTAATCGCACAATACTACCATGACTGACACACTCAATATTAATAAGTAATATCACAATACGACCATGCCTAATACACACAAATAATCTCACGATACGACCATGACTGACAAACTCATTAGTTATAAGTAATCTCACAATACGACCATGACTGGCACACACAAGTAATCTCACAATACGACCATGACTGACACACACAAGTAATCTCACAATACGACCATGCGTGACATACCCATTAGTTATAAGTAATTTCACACTACGACCATCACTGACACACACAAGTAATCTCACAATACGACCATGACTGACACATACAAGTATTCTCACAATACGACCATGACTGACACATACCAGTAATCTCACAATACTACCATGACTGACACACGCAAGTAATCTCACAATGCGACCATGACTGACACACACAAGTAATCTCACAATACGACCATGACTGACACATGCAGGTATTCTCACAATACGACCATGACTGACACATACAAGTAATCTCACAATACGACCATGACGGCACACACAAATAATCTCACAATACTACCATGACTGACACACACAAGTAATCTCACAATGCGACCATGACTGACACACACTAGTAATCTCACAATACGACCATGACTGACACATACAAGTATTCTCACAATACGACCATGACTGACACATACACGTAATCTCACAATACGACCATGACGGCACACACAAATAATCTCACAATACTACCATGACTGACACACACAAGTAATCTCACAATACGACCATAACTGACACACACAAGTAATCTCACAATACGACCATGACTGACACATACAAGTAATCTCACAATACGACCACGTCTGACACACACAAGTAATCTCACAATACTACCATGACTGACACACACAAGTAATCTCAGAATACGACCATGACCGACACACACAGTTGTTAGAAGCAATCTCACAATACTACCATGACTGACACACACAGTTCTTAGAAGTAATCTCACAATACTACCATGACTGACACACACAAGTAATCTCAGAATACGACCATGACCGACACACACAGTTGTTAGAAGTAATATCACAATACCACCATGACCGACACACACATATAATCACACAATACGACCATGACCGACAAACACAGTTGTTAGAAGTAATCTCACAATATGTGACACAGGTGGGTTTGTCAGTCAACCATTTTCGTATGCCAGAGGAAAGTCTAAGAAAGAGATTTTTCGATGACGAGTTTCTGTTGATTTGTGATTAAATGGATGGAATAGAAAATATTATACGGTCTACATGAAGGTATGTGTAATGCACTACATCATTGACAAATGTTATAGACAAACCAGATAGCCGTACCTCATTTTCTAACATGACAAGATTAATGCCGATAATGTAATCTTGGGAAAACAAAATTACTGCAGGAATTTCAAAAAAGGAAAAAAAACATGTTACAAGAAAATAGGGATAAGTCAGGCATCTCTCCCCATATGCAAATCCGTTTTATTTTGGTTCACACTGCATAGGTTTATTTCTCAGTCCATATTTCAGACCACAGTTAACTGACGACAAAATATTTTGACCCCATTCGATCTTGCATGAAGAACGTCGCTTATTATCCATAGACACAGGCTATGGTGTCTATGTTCATAGAGTATTTACAATCTCAGTAAAAGCGTAATTATTTCATGGTGATGTCAAGTAAAGTACAAGCCGTGCAAATGAAGAAATTATCTTCCACATCATGAGGACACTTGAATATTCCTTTCATCACAATCGCAACAACATTTAATTTGAGTATTGTCATCGTCAGTTTCGTAGAAGTTACCTACACCACAAAACATGGCGTAGGTCATCCTGCGAATGTTTCTAAGTATATTTTGTTATCTATGGCAGAAATATATGATAATTTACTTCATTGCAATGGAATGACTTTCAGAAAAAGTAATTCAAAAGTAAATAATAGAAAGCTCACTGCATAATGATAGTTGAGATATACTTTTTTTCTGTGTCTTTCTCAACATAAAATGACGCGTCAAGAGAGTGACATTTCTACATTGTAATTAGTAAAGGTGTATGCATATATACATTTATAAATGCGTATTATACATGTATAAATACATAATTATGTTAGTAGTCATATTATAATATCAACTATGCACTTCTTCACCTTTACTAGTCTGAAAATATAGACATGTCTATTTAGTATTGATAAAAGTATTAGGTGATTTATACATAATTTATTTCAACTAAATATACTTAATTAAAAACATAAATAGAACGTGGTAAATTTGACGTGGTAATCAATATCCGCCGTGCCAATTTTCTCGAACTGAATCTGTTTCTTTTACTATTAACATATACTTTGACTCAATTTTCTCGAACTGAATCTATTTTTTAACCTCCAACATATACTTTGCATACGGGTTTTCCGGTGTATAATTTGTCTTCTCCATTAATTGAATGTAAGTTTTCTTAATTATATTTATAAAGCTAATTATTTATGACGTTGCGTATTGATTAATGTAGCTGGAATGTGAAACTATGACATACTGTAGAATGTCAGTATTTATTACGTCCTGACACTGATATGCGTTAACGATTGGTTGACGACAAATAAAACGTAGCCTGCCAACAATAATTGTCTAATGATATATCAGACTACTTTTAACATGTTTACAGATTTTTAAAAGGATGTGGGCATTACTCTGTAGCATTTATTGTCTACTTTATATATATATATATATATATTTTGAAACAAAAATGTAGTACACTTTCTACACTAAGTATTATTTTACACAATGAGACAACATGCTATATTAGTATAACATAACATTTATTTTTGACTTAATATTATCTTTACATAATTTTTCCATTGCTTTAAGGGGATATTCAATTACTATAATGTAATAACATATATATAGAAGCGAGTCTAGAATCCCACCTCACAAACATATCACGGCCAAATCATGCTCGTATTCTGATAGCAGATTGATATCGTACTGGTGATGCTATTTTGTGTATTAGCAACGCCCAAAATTCAGCAATAGTTGAGCAATAATGCAGTATATAAAATAGTCTTCTATAATATTGTTAATAATTTACTGAAACGGTGCACGACTACTAAACGCGAGTAGAGTATATATTTGAACAATTTGCTTAACACGTTATTATGTTTTCATAAAATATCATAAACAAATAACAAATTGTCAAACTGTACCCAAACATTATGAATATAACGCAACTTGGTTTTAATAATATATGAAATGAAAGTAGTTTACGAGTCAAGTGAGGACTTAGTTTTATTGGATAACACATCAAGTAATTCTGATGGAAGTTCAGATGTCTATCTTTCTGACAATTTAAGATCCATATGTCAGTGGATTCTCTTCACGTGTGTGTGTCAATTAATTGATATATTTGGTATATGTACAAATGCTATCAACATCATTTGTTTCATCAAACAAGGTTTCAAAGATCCTGTTAACATCAGTTTCTTAGGTATATCTACTTTTTTATACTCAACTTAAGCAATAGTTTGGTGTATGTAAAGCATATACTAACAATCAATTATAAATCATTTTAGTGCTTGTTTATCTTGGAGACAGTCATATCGTTGAAGGTGTAAGAGCCATTATGTGAAGTATGGAATAGCATAGACTATCATAGATTTCCACAGCTCTCTAGTATCGTGTATGAGGACCTCTGTTGACTCTTTGACATGTCATGATGTTAAACTATCTATCATAACATTTTCTCAAGTTGTCCTCCTTGATCTATCTTCCCTTAAATTGCACCTGTTATTTCTATGTGTACAAGACAAGATGGAAGTCACACACTAATGTAGAAAAGAATAGAAGTACAATAAGTTACTTATAAAGATGGAGATAATGATGTTATATTATGTAGTTACTTGATCGATGAGTGATAAAAGCAGACCATAATTGCATCGATAGTTGTTGTACCATCGGTGATGAGATGCTAAATAATAATATTGAAACTACAAGGGTCAGCGAAAGGACCAATGAAGAAGTGATATGAACATTAAACGTTGGAGATAGTGGATTGTTAAAGGACATTATAATATAAACGTTGGAGATAGTGGATTGTTAAAGGACATTATAATATAAACGTTGGAGATAGTGGATTGTTAGACCACATTATAATACAAACGTTGGAGAGAGTGCATTGTTAGACGACATTATAATATAAACGTTGGAGAGAGTGGATTGTTAGACGACATTATAATATAAACGTTGGAGATAGTGGGTTGTTAGACGACATTATAAGTAAACGTTGGAGAGAGTGGATCGTTAGACGACATTTTAATATAAACGTTGGAGATAGTGGATTGTTAAACGACATTATAATATAAACGTTGGAGATAGTGGATTGTTAGACGACATTATAATATAAACGTTGGAGAGAGTGGATTGTTAGACGACATTATAATATAAACGTTGGAGATAGTGGATTGTTAAACGACATTATAATATAAACGTTGGAGAGAGTTGATTGTTAGACGACATTATAATATAAACGTTGGAGATAGTGGATTGTTAAACGACATTATAATATAAACGTTGGAGAGAGTGGATTGTTAGACGACATTATAATATAAACTTTGGATAGAGTGGATTGTTAAACGACATTATAATATAAACTTTGGAGAGAGTGGATTGTTAGACGACATTATAATATAAACTTTGGAGAGAGTGGATTGTTATACGACATTATAATATAAACTTTGGAGAGAGTGTGTTGTTATACGACATTATAATATAAACTTTGGAGAGAGTGTGTTGTTATACGACATTATAATATAAACGTTGGAGAGAGTGGGTTGTTAGACGACATTATAATAATAACGTTGATATTTTTTGCTATGTAAAGAAACAGAATTGGAAATATTTAAATTTGAAATTATATTTAGTGGTAATAGAGGTAAGGGTCGCAAAAGGTACATTGTATTGGAGCAATATTAGACTGATCAAACAGGTCCTTACATGCCACAGGCAAACATGTTAGTCTAGATCATAGGTTTCCAAAAAAATCTATATAGCTCAAAATGGTCGTTGTAAACATGCAGTGGGTCCATTTCAGACAGAAGAAAAATGGGCGTGCACGAAATGCAAAGGAATTTTACTAGATTTTGATTTGTTTCGTTCCAAACTCAAATACGTACTTGCATTTTGTGTATTTTCAATAAAGGTATCACTAAATATTGTACATGATTTATTTTTAAATTATCCTCTCTATTGAATCCCCAACAAGGTGAGCAGTATGTGTTAGTTCATCATCATCATGAAGTGCCGTCTCCGCAACAAAAGGTGGCTGCAACATATATCAACTATCTCCTGGCTCTTGTCTTGGTGGTGCACTATGCTGGACTGTTACCTGTCCATTGTGTGATGTTTCTTTTCCAATTTTATCTCTGCTACCTCTTGCTCGCTTTCCTTCGATTTTATCCTCAAGCAAGGTCTTCAACAAAGGGTAATATCTTTTAAAATGTTCACAATATTGTATTTGCTCAGCTCAGCTGTGAAATATCGATTTAAAGTTAATGTATTTAGGAAATTCAATATTAGGCATGCACTGTGGTCTATAGAAAGAAAACGGCAAGTTATCTACGGATCAAAAGACTTTGTGATTCTACAATCTACATTATATGGTTGTATGGTGTTATTTATTTTCCTGCCAGCTATTTGTTACTTACGTATTGACTTCCACTCGTATGTTCTTACCAGTATCATAGAGTGAAGAAATAGCAAATAAAACGGCAACACAACTCATTTCCATTCTCTGGACTACATTCAACTGGAAATCTTGTAGGCTCATTGTCCTCTTACAAGGGAAATCCAGTGGGAGTTTGAGAATGAACGCTGAAGAAGAAGAAGAAAACATTCAAAAAACAAAAACCATGATAATCAGCAAAGACACAGAAGAACAGGAGGTAAACATAAACATACAGGGAGAGAAACTACAACAAGTAAAACAGTATCACTATCTTGGACACAGAGTCACAAATGATGGCAGATGTGAAACAGAAGTTAAAAGGAGAATAGGTATGGCTAAAAGTACCTTCAATGTCATGAGGAAATTATTAATATCTAAACAAATTACAAACAAGTTAAAAATGAGAATTATAAAATGCTACATCTATTCCATATTAATGTATGGCTCAGAAACATGGACACTAAATAAACAATTAGAAGACAAAATTGATGCCTTTGAGATGTGGGTATATAGAAGAATAGGGAGAACATCATGGAAAGAGAAGAAAACAAATAAAGAGGTGCTAAAGGCACTTAATATGAAGAAAGAACTACTAAGAGAAATAAAGATCAGGCAAATAAAATACTTTCGACACATTAAAAGACATGACACCTTATTGAAGACCTTACATGAGGGTAAAGTCAAAGGGAAGCGAGCAAGAGGTAGGCAGAGATACAAGTGGGAGAGTAACATTACACGATGGACAGATTACAGTCTAGCAGAGTGTACCACCAAGATAAGATACAGAAGATGTTGGAGATACGATGCAGCCAACCTTCGTTGCGGAGACGGCACTTGATGATGATGATGATATTATTAAGAATACTATCGCTTCAATGAAAACCTCACATTTAGTTGTTCTAACTTTTTATGATTTAAATAATATATTTATATAAAGGAACATATCTGTTATCACAAGTAGTCTACAATATTGTTTATTTATTATCTATGACTAGCATTCGTATGTTAGAATTGGTGTAGATCTGAAGAACTCGTTTCCTCATCTATGATACGAGGACAAATTATAAAGTATATTCTATATTTTTAGGAATTTTTCATTTGCATTTTCCCCCAACATTCTCCTCATAAATATACACACTATAGTGTTAATCATAATCAGAAGAATACAATGTAAGATTGCATTAAAACTGCGCCTCGTAATATAATGCATATTAAAAATAAAATAAGGGGCATACAATGTATTCGCATATAAAGTTTTGTGGTTGTGTTGACTTTGGTATAGGTTGAAACATGATTTCTGTTCTCCTTGAATTGATGGTGAAACCAAAGTTGTCGCATGCGTCAGCAAACTGGTTTAGCGTGACATGCATACTGTCTGCAGAATCAGCATACAGCGCACGTTCATATGCGTAGAGGAGAACCCAGTGTGTTTCGAACCGTAGTTTTGGCTTGCAAACGCAGGGTATTGAAAGTTTACCTTTTGTTATGTATTTTATGTATCTGAATGAAGACGTTAGACAAAGAACCGGCACACCTCAATCTTGGAATACATTAAGAGACAAATGTTCGCACACATCAGCAGACTACCATCAGACAGCACACCACATCAAGCTATGCTACACAGATACAGTGAAAGGAGACATAGACGCTGACCACGAAAACGATGGACCACCGAAATAAAAGAGGGGACAAATTCCACAATATATTCAGCATACAAGAAGCCTTTTTTCAGAAAACTCTTCTACCCCTGACGCTGAAAAGCAACAAAAGGTTTAGGGAATAAATAGACAGATATATAGATAGATAGATATATAGATAGATGCATCTTATTTGTATTCCTGGTACGTAACTTGATCTAGTTGTATCTGTCACAATGACAGGAGACATCAGGCTGGACAGTGTTGGAGCTAGACCGCATCCTTGGATTTACCCAATTTATTTCAGGAAGGGCTTATGATGACACTCCATTACTGACAACAACGGCATCATTCGGTCATGGAACTGTCGCTCTATGTTGATACTGCGCCACCCACACACAGGGACTAAATGTCTTTAAATTAATGGGAACAAATTACAAAGAGAGACAGAAAGGACGATATACACAAATACATTTTAGGAGATGAGATAAAGAATTGAATAACTTGGATGTAGCAGACATGAGTAAGTACCCCACTCTTGTGCGATACGTGTAATAAATAACATTATCCACCATTATTTCCTTCATGTTATTAAGAGTATTGCATGTTGAAGTGTTGTATGTTGAAGTGTTGTATGTGGATTTTTGTGTGTTCAAGTGTTGTATGTGGAAGTATTGCGTGATGAAGTGCTGTATGTTGCAGTATTATATGTTGAAGTGCTATATGTTGCAGTATTATATGTTAAAGTGCTATATGTTGCAGTATTATATGTTGAAGTATTATATGTTGCAGTATTATATGTTGAAGTGTTATATGTTGAAGTATTATATGTTGAGGTGTTATACTTTCAAGTGTTGTATGCTGAAATATTATATGTTGCAGTATTATATGTCGAAGTATTATATGTTGAAGTGTTATATGTTGCAGTATTATATGTCGAAGTATTATATGTTGAAGTGGTATATGTTGCATTATTATATGTTGAAGTGTTATATGTTGAAGTATTATATGTTGAGGTGTTATACTTTCAAGTGTTGTATGCTGAAATATTATATGTTGCAGTATTATATGTCGAAGTATTATATGTTGAAGTGTTATATGTTGCAGTATTATATGTCGAAGTATTATATGTTGAAGTGTTATATGTTGCAGTATTATATGTTGAAGTGTTATATGTTGCAGTATTATATGTCGAAGTATTATATGTTGAAGTGTTATATGTTGCAGTATTATATGTTGAAGTGTTATATGTTGAAGTATTATATGTTGAGGTGTTATACTTTCAAGAGTTGTATGCTGAAATATTATATGTTGAAGTAGCACGACCGTTGCCGATGTCCACACTTGCTTAAATAAGTGTAACACTGTGATGTTTCATTCTTGTCGCAAGAAGCGACTAAGGAGAGGAGATGGTAGTGTTGGCTTGCCAATCACTCTCGAAGGTCAAACTTATTTAACATACTATTCTAAAGTCAAATTTAAAACGCGGAAATCGCAGATAATCTATAAGCTTGGGTCAAAAATGATACGCTGTCTACCGTATAGTACTATGTCCCGAATCATATTAATTTGGGCTGGTAATACTGTTCATTTATATTTTGTACATATTTTGTGTCGTCACCTAATGAAATTACATACGTTACATAGCATGGCTTATATATTATTCGAGATGTCAGCACATCCCAGATAGAAACTTGACAACACATTTCATTTCTGGGTTTACTTCAGAAAAAAATGAGGGAACATTACAACGGGCTAGGAAGTATAATATTACTCAACCGCCCGTGTGTTGCCGGGGCCCGAAAGGGGAGCAAAGAGTAGCAGCACTGTTTACCGTTCACGCATGTCGTAAAAAGGCGACTAAGGAAGTTATGGGATGGAGTTTGCTGCCCCATCCCATTTAAAGTCATTGACCCAAAGCCATGCTGAAGTCGGATGTGTCAGGCCGAAAGGTGCAGATATCGCAGCAATGCTGTAAACCATGGCACAACGCATTCCGTTCTTCGGACTACATCCTGCTAATCTGCAGGAGTTTGAGAACGAACGCAGAAGAGGAAGAAATATTACTCAACGTTGATTAATTTCTAATTATACGAATATATGCTCTCACTTCTAGGCCTTGCTGTAGCAGACATGGGATGTTTGGTCACTCTACTCTGGGCCAACATTTGCAATACCCCAGCTTTTGCTCTCTCAGACCTGCCATTTGATACAATCGAGTTTCAATACCTAACGAGTGGTATGCCTCACAACATATTTACACGAGTAACTGCCTGGATCACAGCTATCATAACGCTCGAAAGATGTCTGTGTATAACAGCACCATTAAAGGTGTGTCTCCTATTATCTAATTAGTAGTTAGTCGTATATGCCAATGTCACAGTTGATTAAAATACATTAAATAATATAAAATTATAAATATTGTAATAATATTGTAGCATGAATTTGGGAGACAGGTCACACAACTGTTGTATTTACTTTTTAATAAATGGATCAGCTGCTGAACTATATACCGACACATGAAGCTTGAAATACGAAAACAACTAAAAATAATTTAGTTATTTAGTTTTACATTTCACAAACAAAACACTTAAATTACCTTTATAACGAAATATGTATCCAGAAAACAGCACAAGAACGTGACCGAAAATATTTTACACTTTAAGTGCAAACACATTAACAACGGTTTTAATAGTATGGGCACATTTTACTTCAATGTGCATATAATATTTATTTTCATCGAATAATATATAACCTCTGTGTAGATTACATATATAACCGAAAATGATAAAAGATATTGACCTCTAGTTTTTCCCCATTCGCCCAGATATTAAACCTCGCAGTAATGTCTACTGTTTCTGTGCGGCATTATGTTGCTTTCTTCGTAAATTTCTGTAATTATTTTTTTTGAACTTTTGAAAAAAAGTTCCAGAATTGTTATAGAACATATATAGAACCACTGTTAGATATTGATGGTTGATGGATCTATATTTTATTGTGTATGATATACTCCACCTATATATTGAATAACAATGATGATAATACTCATGCTTTTCGAACTGCTGCAAATGTTTTGACATTATTTCCAGTTCAATTGTTCATTGAAATAGTACATCTATATTGTACATGTCTACAATTTTCCCACATATGTATTGTTAAAATTAACATGTTTCATAATTGCCTATAAACGTTATAGCCGAAAAATCCATGAGCTTATTGAAATCGAAGCAGTTATGATATAGCTAATAGCTACATGCAAGTTGTGCAGTTGTACCTAAAACATTGTTCTAGTGTTGACAACCTGCTTCGTAGAATACATATCTATTCGACAACTTAATTAAGATTGTATTTCTTTTGTCTTTGTTTCAATCTAATTTTGAGTACATATGATATTCCTTTACAAGTGAATGAGTGAGTAGGTGAATGCTATACGAAGCCCATAATTGAAACCATAATTGAGGGAGTGCAGGGGCACCTTTGCCAGTTGTTAATAATACGTTTGACAGAAGTTGAAGGTCAACAATACTATTTGTATATACACATTTAATTAATTTAAAATATACGCTATGCACATTTACATTTAGTTATGCATTTCAATGCCATAATTATCAAATCTCATTTTAGCTTTCTCTACACAAATATAATACACATTTTCACAACTTTTTAAATTCATATTCAATTCTGACACAATTAACTGAAATCAATTAAATAAATCGAACTAGATATTATGTCTGTTGATTATTCTCTTTGCATACCGGACACGTCTTCAGGTGCTACGATCTCCATTTCAGTAAATCACTCAGGGTATAACGACAGATGATTCCAGTTCTATGTTGGTTCACTGCCTGCTCTTTTTGAAATATTTGTCAGGGGTTGTCTACGTGCCACACTATCTTCACTCCCAGTTCTCGCATTCTCCATAAAGACTCATACTCATTCATGTCAAAGTCTTTTGATCGTGAGGACTAACGAAGTGTAATGGGTATATCTCCTCGGTCCATAGGCTGACAGTATGTTGTGGTGGCAAGGATAGCTAATTTTAGGGCTAACTTTTAATCCCCCCTCTCCCCACACTATTTAATGTCCTTTTCAGGACAGACCAAAACCCAGGTCATTCCCTCAGTCCTTAACAGGACACCACCCAGGTCATTTGACCACAAGATACACCCCGATATATCCAAAGAAAATTATTTCACGGTTGAAAAGGGCGTGGATTTCTCAAAAAAGGCAAATCCAGTAATAAACAAACAAACAAGTAGTGATGCCTGCATGCTACCTCTATCTAAGTCAAGAAATACAAAAATAGGTAGGTGCGTTACCAAAATGTAACATAAAACAACTTAACAACGAGATACAGCTGTCTCTGTATCTCGTTGTTAAAATGTTAAGTTGTTTTATGTTTCATTTTGGTAACACACCTACCTATTTTTGTATTTCTTGACATTTTGCCCTGTGTTACCCCAGCCACCTACTTCCTGTTTAGGGTTGTTACTCTACACTGGTTGATTTATCCCTTACCTCTCTCTAGTGATTTCGCCCGTTCCCTACGTACATCGCTTGTTTTAACTTTCTGAATCAGTGAGTTACTTAGTATGCACGCATGGAAATATGCTTGCGACTCCATCCAGTAAAGTGCCTGTTTTACGGGGAATACGTCTATTGTTAGACTTCTCGTCTATCTATCTATTCGCTGAAACCCTTTGTTGCGTTTCGGCGTCAGCCATGGAGTAGTTTTTTGGAGACGGCCTTCTTATGTACTGAGTATATTGTGGAATTTGTCGCCTCTTTGATTTCAGTGGTCCATCGTTTTCGTGGTCGGTCGCTAGGTCTGCCTTCGCTGTATCTGTATAGCATAGCTTGCTGTGGTATGGTGTTTGATGGTAGTCTGCTGATGTGTACAAACCATTTGATCTATTGTCTCTTAATGTATTCTAAGATTGGGGTGATGCTAGTTTTTTGTCGGATGTCCTCACTCTGTCTCTTAACGATACTCCGAAGATTCTGCGTAAGCATACAATTTCAGCTGTCACATTATTACGTTTGTCTTGCGCTGCCGTTGTCCATGTTTGCATGTGCAGCACAGCGCTGGCATAATAGTCAAGCAAAATGAATTAAACAGGTTACTAAAACACTTACCTTGCCTATTAATAAAAATATATAAAAATGTATATATATAAAAAACATACAATAAAACTAAACAGGACAATTCTCCACGTATCAGCTCAAATTGAAACTTTTTCAAGAGACAAACAACAGAAAACAACACAATAAAAACAAAATGGAGACGGGGCCTGATGAAATCTAGTCATCTATTTTGTTTTTATTGTGTTGTTTTCTGTTGTTTGTATCTTGAAAAAGGTTCAATTTGAGCCGATACGTGGAGAATTGTCCTGTTTAGTTTTATTGTATGTTTTTTTATATATACTTTTTAATATATTTTTATTAATAGGCAAGGTAACCTGTAACCTGTAACTTTTAGTAACCTGTTTAATTCATTTTGCTTGACTATTTGTTCATTAGGTTACTGCGGCACCATCCACTTTGTCGGACACCCTCTGACCATTTGGTTATTTATATTTATCGCTGGCATAATAATCGTTTTGAATAGTGTTATTTTGGTGTTTAAATCTACGTATTTGTTTCTGAAGCGTGGTGTCATTTGCCCTAGGGATTTGTATGATTTACTACATTTATTCTGTGTGTCTTTGCTGCTCTTGCTGTCTGTTGTTATACTACTACCTAGGTATGTGAGTTTGCCACTTGGCTAAGTCTGTTGTTTTCAATATATATATATATATATATATATATATATATATATATATATATATATATATATATATATATATATATATATATATATATTGGTGTTTCTTTCTGTTCTTCATATCTTCATTACTTCGGTCTTTTCTATATTTATCTTCATGTTAAAGGTTTGACGCAATCTAGCTATTTGTCTGTGTAGTCCTTCTGATTATGATGTCACTAGTGCTTGGTCATCTGCAAAAAGCAAGTCGCTTAAGTTATCCTTCATGTTGTTTTCTTCCTTTGTCTTTGCTACTTTAAAGATCTGGTCTATGTATGTTATGAACATTAGGGGGGTAGTACACATCCCTGTCTCACACCCGATTGAATTTTAAATTTATCGGATGTGCCTGCGCTTGTTTTTAATGTGCATTGACTATTGACGTATATGCTCAGACATAAGTTTATCAGATGTTGGGGAACTCCATATGTACGTTGCGTTATCCATAGTTATCCTTTATCCACTCTGACAAAAGCTTTCTCTTGGTCCACAAAAGCCAAATATAAGTCGTGGTTATGTTATATCGCTCTTTCTGAAAGTTGTTTGATGGCGAAGATTACACCTGAACAGCTTTTATTTTTCCGAAATCCCATTTGTGTGCTGTTGAACAGTGGTTCTATATATGGGCGCACTGTTCTCTCCAGTATCCTATTGAATCCTACTGAAGATCTTTCCTACGCGGCTCAATAGTGAAATGCCTCTATACTTAGTGCAGTCCCCCTTACTTCCTTTTTTCTTCCAGATGGGGACAATCACAGATGTATTCCACTACACATTGTGTCTTCCATATCACATTGAACAGTCTATATAGCTACGTTATACCTGTCATTTTTATTAGTTATTTTTATATTTTGTCTATTTTTGGTGAATTGTTGTTTGGTGCATGTTTAACTGTGTCTTCAATTTAATAATTCAGGATGTATGTTTCTATGTCTTCTTCTATGGTATTTATTAATGTATTCACTTCTCCTTCCTTTAAGTTTAACAGTTGATTGAAGTAGTTTTTTCATCTTTTCATGATTTCTTGGGGCCTTTTTTTGTTTGTTGCCGTTTTCATCGTTGATTATTTCTGGTGGTTCGTATGTGTCTTTTTTACTTCTCATGTTTTGTATTTTCTTGTAGAACATCGTTGGTGCATTTTGTCTATCATTATTTAACATTTCTCCATAGTCTTGCCATGACTTAAGTTTTGATGATTTTCTTGGTGTTAAACTTTGCTGTTTTGTATGCTAAGTAATCTTCATGAGTTTTGCTTATTGCCTATTTCTTGTATTTTTGTTTTTTATCTTTCGTTGCTTTCTTTACCTCATCTGTCCACCAAGCTGTTATCTTTGGATTCGTGCCTTTATGTTTTTATATTCAAATATATTTCCTGCTTTTTGAATTATGACAT
Organism: Meghimatium bilineatum; assembly: GCA_034231615.1. Lineage (NCBI taxonomy): Eukaryota > Metazoa > Mollusca > Gastropoda > Stylommatophora > Philomycidae > Meghimatium > Meghimatium bilineatum. The sequence continues at coordinate 38,939,575 of CM067322.1, forward strand.
TTTTGAAATATTTCCATTCTTCTTCTGTGTACTGGATATTTTCTAGTAGTTTTTCGAATACTTCGTTAACTTATTGGGTATATGTTTCACGCATGTTTATTTCTTCCAATTAGACTGCTCGTTGTTGCGGTAAATACACAACTGGCTTCGTGTATTGTTCTTTCTTTTGATTTGGCAGTAAAGACCCATACGCTTCGGTGGTGACGGATTACCGACACGTCGTCCGTGTCAATCACAACATCTGTGACATTGATTTTCTTGCAGATGCGTGCCCTGACCTCAGCTTCCACGCTTAGTGGGCGTGCTTCCTGCATTCTCTGTTGAGTGTAATGACTGCCTCTGAAAAACCGTTGGAATAGGTATTCATTCCTCGCGCAGAGTTATGTCTTCTGGGGCGCATATGTTTAACTGTGTCCTTGGCCCGACCCAACCACGATTTACCTCTATTGAGTCTGCTTCCCTTCACACTAGGGAGCTCAATGTGTAGTTGGTTGTCTATGCACGATACATATCAATTCTATGAGATATGCTCGGGAAATCAAGGAGAAATCTCATAGCCACGCAATGTCGGTCTCTTGTGCAACCAAGAATGATTCGCATTACTTCAATTTGAATTATCTCCAGTCTCTCAATCTGTGTTTGACTGGCGGTGATAGTGGCGCCTGAATATTCAATGACAGTGAGGACAAAGGCCTCATATAAGTTTACTAGCTGTGGTTGTTTAGTGTGAGCCGCTGCCATCACTCTCAGAGCTAAAGTCATTTGCAGACCTTTGCGGTGACATGATCAACGTGTTCCCGAAAACACATACTAAGATGAAATCGCTCACTCAGGTATTGTAAGGATGAGGCCATTGAAATGGTTGTATCGTAAAAAAATGTTTCTAGATATTCGTTACTTACATATTGATTTCCATTCCTATGTTCTCCAGACTTCCCAGTATCATAGCGTGATATACGACGTGTTAGATCTATAAATAACCCCTCAAATGGGAAGACTAGTTCACATTCAGAGGAAAATGAAAGTAATATTTAGTGTGGAAGAACATAACGTGCAACGCAAGACAGTCATCCTAAGCTTCTGGATTGATGGAATGCCCACACATTACCTATGACTCACAGTACACCACACACACACACACATCACAGAATGCAGTAGAGGATTAAGAAGCATGCCTATGTTTATAATACACAACAATGATAATGATAATATCATGTTACCAACATGAAAATTCTATAATAATTATAATGTAGAATTTCAGACAATCAAACAGAGAAAAAAATGTTGAACATCAACTTTGGTCCACAGTGTGCGGTATTTCTGAAAGATGCAAGATTAGTACTGTAATGCCTTCAGTCTGAAAAACCACAAGAACTAAAAAAGACAACCGGCTAAACTGTGTAACCGTCATTAGGAAGTCACGTATTTGTTGCGATCTCTCTGTGGAGTATCCTGACAATGAGAGAGAAGATCATCTGCCTAAGGAGGTACTACGACCAACTAATTGTACCACCCACTTACCATCAGAATCAGGAAAGCTCAAAATAAACGAGAAAGTAACAAAAACAAGCACAAGTTAAGAATTAAATTACGAACAGTCCAGGAGATGCTGCAATCCTACTCCTCAGAATGCGCATGGTTTGTGTATGTGGGTCTCCTCAATGACCCACTAGACATACCACCCATGCAACAGAAAACCTTAGCAGATGGCATTGCATTTATAATGAGGTTATCTTCTTCTGGCGCTTCATGGCACGCCATCTATACAGTTTAGCTTCTTATGCTTTTATTGTATTGATGAAATTTGTTTTATGCGTTATTTTTAATATTGTTATATATGTATGCACCCTCTGTTGTTGGGAGGGATTCAGAAATGTACAGTGCATCACTAAGAACGAGAACATTGATAGCACTGTTTTTTCCGATGGCTAAGGCCCATCATAGAGGCACAGTGACTCAGGACTTGACAATCCTTTTGACTTGAACATTTGGTTGCATCCCTGGAGCAATAGAGATGTTCGGCATAAGCAGTAGTCAATTGCTGGAAAGATGAGCACAGTGAACCCTATCGTGGATTCAGTGGCTCAGAGCAACGCATAGGGTGAAACCTACCTTCCTGGTGGTGTGATAGTTAATATCTGGCTCGGGGTGGAGCGAAAATCACAGACTCCCAAGAAATATAATGCCAGTAAAATGGCATTGGGGCAAAGGGCCTGAGCTTATGGACTGCTGGATCAGCAACCAACCAACCCACAAATTTCTCAGAATAGGACAACAACCGATTTGACAGTCACATGCACACACAATTGAGAAATAATACACATTCATGTTCACGTGTAGATAGACACAATAATGTGAAGAAAGTGTTTACTCTAAGTAAACTATGTATATGCACTTATTTGAAAAAAACTATACTTGACCGTAGAAGAATCACTAGAATAGAAGTTTTATGGACTCCTGTTTTATCTTCAAATGACGTTGAGGTTTTATGAGGAGGCAGAAGATGAATCATTTAGTTTACTTATTTTAAATGTGTTATGCTGATTGAGTTCTTGACGATATAATAAGTTTGGGATATATTTGGAGATCCAATGTGCAACACCAATATTCACTGCCGAGTCGATTTAGTTCTGCATTGTACCAATCCAAACCCCACACATATATTAAATCTCCCCGCATATGTATTGAATTATCCCACACATGGCTTGTTAAGTGATCCATAATCGTTCGTCGCTCATGCGAACAAGACGTTATTTGCCCTAGCAGGAAGAGATGTTGAAGTCGGAGGTATACATCCGATGAGGGCATCTCATCAATTAGACTGTTTCACAGAATCCCACACAGATGGAATTTTTTTATGTCAATTAGGCAAATACATATATACTCACATTTTTACAAAGTTCGCTTTATGTAAACATTAGGTTTTTTTTTTCCATAATTACAAGTTCAACTTTAGTCATTATAATATCTTGAATTAATTTAAATATTTCAATTTAACAATTGCACCTCAAATACAGCTGCGACATCTGAGGTTTCAACATTTCTAGATTTAATATTAATCTAGAGAAATACTCTTAAAGTTATTTTTGTTGGCTTCATTTGTAGTGTTGTCATTACCATGTTTACACCATTCAATATTAGCGACACATATCAGTGAATATGGCTGATGATATATGTTTTTGAAGCATGTACGTTTTAATTATACCATATTTATATTTCTTACAATCTTCCTCAGATAAAAGATGTTGTTACTTCAGAAAGAGTGACCGTGCTAATCGTGAGTATTTTTCTGCTCCTGATATCAAGCGCTTCTCCACTCTATGTGGTCAACAAACTTGGAATGAAATATTACCCAATGAGAAATAAAACGCTTCTTGGCATTATCTTCACAGAAAACAGATTGGATGTTGAAAGGATTTCTTTTGCTATTAACAATATATTTATTCCGTTCGGCGCATTTACTGTTATAACTGTTTGTACTATTATTCTTGTCACTAAGTTAAATAACACAACCGTATGGAGGAACAAATCTACGATTGCTGGTCAAGGTGATAGAGTATCTAGTCGGAATCAGAAGGTAGCCAAGATGGTCATCATGATTTCAACGCTATTCATTAGCTGTTTCGTCCCAATTAGTGCTCTATTTGTTGTTGCTGTACTCGAACCAGAGTTTTCAATCAATGGTAAATATATAAATCTGGTTATATTATGTATTGGTTTGTGTTTTGTTCTTGAATCTATCAATTCCTCAGTGAATATTTTTATTTATTATCACATGAGCAGTAGATATAGAGAAATTTTCCAAGAAATGTTTAGTTTCAGCAAAGCTAAACCCTCTAAGTTATCCGAGCATTAATCTCCCATTGACAAAGTTGTTACTACCAGCACAACATACTTATCACTCAGACTTGGATCACTCACAGTATAAAAGATACACTTTTTATCTGACGAGATCATGAAATCAGTATATGTGTATAAAATAAATGCAATATACATGTTACATTATATAGTATTTGTTACATGAACTTTGTAAAATGTTGTGCTCACTCCAATTTCGTAAGCATCTCGGTTCTTCATATGTTGGCCTGCTTCATCCAATTTCACACTCCCAGAATTTGATAGGCCCCTACTATTAATTTCTTGTGATTTTGTATGATAAGGGATGGAAGCACTAATATAGAAATAAACATTGTACTTGAAATAGCATAGGCTGTAATTTCTGTATTAAAAACCATATGGAAAAGGAAAACAAGTACATCAGTGAAGATAAACATATTTTGTCATATGACTTATTCTCTCCAGTAAGGTGTCTTCCCAATGAACTTCCTGAACCATGCTATGTGTTGGGCCATGCGACTTCATTTTCCAACGACGTATTCATATTATGTTTAATGTCATCGTTCTTTCGTCTTCTTGGTCTGCCCTTTCTCCGCCGAGCAGGTTCTTTACACTCTATTATGTGTCATTCTTAACAGGTGTCTTTTTATATGATCATAGATGTGTATCTTTCTCTTTGCTACATTGTTTAGTAACCAGCACTCTGATATCTTCAATGTGTTTATAATATATGGGTTTCTCTTTGTTCCGTTCATGATATTCTGAGTATCATTCTGCAGCATTACATCTTAAAGGCGTTTCACAGCGGTATGTTGAAACCGGAAAAATAAAAGGAAAAATTAAAACTGCATTAGCAATAATCACTATAAGATAAGGCGTGAAAGAGAAAAAGAAACTATACAAAGACTGGAAACATAACAAAGAACAAGAAACATAAGAAAAATATGCATTAGCAAGAAAAAAAGTAAAACAACTGATTAAAGAAGCAAAAAGTAAATCATGGTCTGATTTTGGCAAGAACTTGAATAAGGATTACAAAACAGCTACAAAACGCTTCTACAAAACAATCAAAGTTATGAGAACCAGAACAGAAAATCACGATCCTACCGAACTAATAAATGACAGAGAAGTTAATCCCATTTCAAATAAACAAAGAGCATTAAAAAGATGGAAAGAATACTTTTCTGAGTTACTAAATACAACACCAAGCAATAATACAGCAACAGAAACCATAAAGAGTTGTAATGAACAAAGAGCCAAATATTCTCATAGAGGAAATTGCCGAGGTCATAAAAAAGGCAAAACATATCAAAGCTCCAGGGATAGATAACATACCACTAGAAATTATAAGAGCAGCAGGAGAAACATGATTATATTGGCTACACATAATTTTTAACACGGCATGGAGGCAACAGAAGACACCAACAGACTGGAGAAAAGGTATCATAGTGCCAATATGGAAAAGGAAAGGCAGCAAAAGAGACTGTAACCAGTACAGGGGAATTTCCTTGTTAAGCCATGCAGGAAAACTATATGCAAAAATAGTAGAGAAAAGACTGAGACCTGTAATAGAACAACAACTTAGCAATACACAAATGGGTTTGAGAAGAAACAGAGGATGTACTGATGCAATATTTATTCTGAAACAGTTGGCAGAGAAGTCAATAGAATACAACCAAAGTTTATACATATCCTTCATAGATCAAGAGAAAGCATTTGGCCGAGTAAACAGAGAAAAACTATGGGAATCATTACAAATTTATGGAGTATGCCAACATTTAATTAACGTTTGTAGAAGTCTCTATAACAACAGCAGTTGCACTATAAGAACAGCTGCAGGCTACACAGAGGACTTTGTGATTAGCACAGGAGTAAAGCAGGGATGTGTATTATCCCCACTACTTTTTATTACATACATGGACCATATAAACAAAACAGCAAATTCGAATGAAGCAAATGAACTGCTTTTTGCAGATGACCAGGTTTTATTCCACAACAGCATTAAAAACCTGCAAGACCACCAAAACACAATAGACACAGCAGGCAAGCAATTTGGAATGAAAATCAACATAGACAAAACAGAAGTAATGAATATTGCAAGAGAAAAGGAGAACATCAACATACAGATAAATAATAAACAACTAAAACAAGAAGATGCATTCAAATATCTGGGCAGCACATTGAGATATGACAACAAACAAGAAGCAGAAATAAACGCAAGATGTAATAAGGCCTGTCAGATCATTGGTCAATTAACACCTTTACTAAGAAACAAAGATATTACACTAGAAACAAAGAAAGCGCTTTTCAACACCATTTTCTTACCAACATTGTGTTATCAGTGTCAAACTTGGACATTAGATTCTAGAACAATACATAAGATTAACACCAGTGAAATGAAATGTGTGAGACGTATGATTGGAGTTAGCTTCAGAGACAAAATCAGGAATGAAGCACTAAGGAAACAATTATGGATCAAACCAACAATAGAATACATACAGAAACAACAAGTTAAATGGTACGGCCACATAACCAGACAGAAAGAGCAAAGTATTATCCAAAAAACACTTAACAAACGATATGAAAACGGGAGACCTATTGGACGCCCTCGTAAAAGGTGGATAGATAGTGTATTAGAGACACTCGGAAATATAACAGCAGAGGTGGCAAATAGAAGGGCAAAAGACCGTACACTCACTCTCCCCTCAACAGCGAAAGGTACATGAGGACAGAAAGAAGAAGAAGAAGAAGCATTAGCAATTTCGTTTTCATTTTGTTGTTTAGAGATGTGTGCAGGTGTTCAGAAGCCATTGTTCTCAATAGTGAAACGACGAAAATTTGCATGGTTCGGACATGTATGCAGGCACGATTCCTTGTCAAAAACAAAACTGCAGGGAACTGTCGAGGGTGGGAGAAGCAGAGGAGGTAAATATTAACGCATGGACAGACACCATCAAGGAATGGGCAGGGCAAGATATTTCCACACCAATCCGCATCGCTGAGAATATAATTCGCTGGAGGACTCAATGTTCTGAGGCATCCAATGTGGTACCCCTACGGCCCTGAATGGTTACGGGTTTATTGATTGGTTGATTGATTGATTATGGATAAAACCTATACAGGCTCTAAGAATACCGTTTGTTGTGTGTACAATTGTAAGAGCGTGACTGAAATATTGTAAATGAAAAGAAGAATAGAGGATTTTAAAAACTATGTTACAACGAATTTTGCGCATCCATTATACAGAACATAAAACAGAACATAAACATGCCAAACAAACTAAATGCTCCTGCAGGCCAACAAGAACATCTCATGGTTTTCATCCACAGCTGGTACATGAAAGCAATTTTAGGTCAAATCTGATACAGTAGAAGTGAAAGTATTGAACATAATCTGAAAGTAAATAAAAATAATCTTAGCCTTAGATATTAGGGATACTTACCTAATATAAGTGATAGATAGAAGTGTTAAATAATACGGTTATAAATAATAATAAGTGGCAGATCTAATTTAAATATCAATCGAAGATTAGATAAAAGTGGTAGAAAATCAGACGAACTAGAGTAATACTAGTTAAAATTGTTAGCTAGCTGGAAGTGCCAAATAGAAATAATATATACAAGTGATAACTAGATAGAAAAAGGAGATATAGAAATTGGTTTTCCCTACTTTGAATAGGTGTGAATTCGAAATCCCGAGAGCACGTCGTCAAGGAAACAGAGGTAAGAAACACTTAATATAAAAAGATGGCCCAGAAAAGAAAATCACAAATTATTTGCTGAAGCCCACCTTGCGGCGAGCATCTCCGAGAACCACCTTCAGCCTAAACTAACCGAACCAATGCCAAACAGAGGCATTAATCAGACAAGAGGCCAGTAACCTAAGCAACAAGTACAAGAGAAGCTAAGCTCAGACAAAATGAAAATGAAGATCACACAGGAAGGATGGCAAAGATTGTATCGGATGGCCGTACCCTTCAAAACAATCAAGAAACTCAAACTCCAATAACCAAGAACGCCACAATCCACGGAACTATAAACTACAAGGAGTGCATTACAATATCCATTGGAAAAAAAGCAAAAGGAAGAATTGCTGTGCAGAACATAAATAATAGAATGAGTGATATCACCACGCTTCCACATCAGATAAAAGGAAAACTAACTATCAGAATGGTAATGAAAGAGATAAACAAAGACATCACAGATGAAGTGATTAAAAATAAGTAACCAAGTAAATCCTAGAACTGCAATTAAACAAGGCACATGGGATATTTTTTTTTTAAATAACAAAACTACATCAGCAGAGGCAATTGCAAGTACAGAAAATATAATAAACACAGTGATGGTCCTCAATATAACCACAAAAAACAACAACTGGAATGAATGTTCCAGAAGTGAGGCAACGCTCCTTCTTCTTCTTCTTTCGTTCACTTGAAACATGTCTATATCTGTAATTCTGTCTCCTTAATAAAACTCACTGTCTTTTGTAGTTCATACAGTGTCCCATAGAGTTTTGATTCCAGTGTTGTTTCCTCTGGCCAATATGTCTGCCTCAGCGTGTCATGCTCAGAACACTCTTGAAGTATATGTTTGGCACTCTGTGCTGCCTGTCCACATGTACACATGGCCGTGTTGCCAATCTTGAACTTTGTATACATGTGACTGCGGAGTCAGTTGTGTCCTGTTCTGAGACGTAGAATTATAACTTGTTCTGGTCTGTTCATAATATGATAGTCATCTTCTGTTGGTGTTTGTGGCTTTCTTATTGACTTGATCATCTGTTTTTTCTGATGGTAGGTGATTGGTATATCTGGTTGGTCTTCGGCAGCACCTTCCTTAGCCAGTTGGTCTGCTTTTTCATTTCCTGGTATTCCACAGTGAGAGGGTATCCACTGCATGGTTACCCTATACTGGTAAGACAATTCGCTAAGTAGTTTTTTCAAGTCTGTTACTTTTTCAGACTGGAGAACTTGAAGCACTGACCTTGAATCTGTCAGGAATACCACAGGCTGTAGGTCAGAGTTGGAGTTCAGCAGTTTTTTAGCTGCCACACTAATTGCCTGGATTTCTGCATCATAATTATTGCAGAATTTTCCTGTCGGTGTTCTGATTGTATCTCTAGGCTTGTGTGTATATTCTATATATACACCTGCACCTCCATTCCTCACGGCATTCTGTGCTGACCCATCTGTGTATACTCTGACCCATATATCTTGTGGATGTTCCTCATCCAGGAAACTGAGGGTGACTGTCCTTCGCTGCACACTGTTCTGTTCGTCCACGCTTAGTATTCCTTTCACATGGGTCTGAATGTATATTGGCATTCTATGTCTTTCACTCCACGGGGTTTGTTCTGGTACAGCCCTTAAGGGGATGTCAACTTCAGGTAGGTCTGTAAGTTGTCTGCGGAGTCGTTTAGCTTGATGGATAAAGCTGCTTCTTTTCAGTCGTCCCATTGCTAGATTTTGGAATCTTTCCTTCATTGGATGACTTGGCATACACTGAAACTTTTCTGCCTGAATTAGTACTTTTGTGTCTCTGCGTTCGCCAAGTGTTTGCATTCTTCCTATTTTCTGCATCTCTGCTATGGGTGTTGATTTCATTGCTCCCAACATTATTCTAATTGCCTGGTTTTGCACTTTATCTAGATCTTGTAATGTGGTGTTTGATGCAGGACACCACTCAGCTGAACCATATTCCAGGTGTGGTCTTATGCCTTGCTGGTAAACTTTACTGAGTATATTCCCACTGGCTCCCCATGTGGTTCCACTTAATTTTCTCAGGATAGCTAACTTCCTCCTGGCTTTTGTTGTTGCTTTGTTTATGTGCTGCTTCCATGTCAGTTTATCATCAAAAGTAACTCCGATGTATGTGGGTTGTTTGTCTTCTTTCAAGAGCTCTCCATCTATTTTGATATGACCGGCTTTTTGTTTTGGTGAGAGGGTAAAAAGTGTAGTGCTGCACTTATCTGTGTTAATGCTGACGCACCATCTATTAGCCCATAAGGTTAGGGCATCGATAGCTCTTTGTATTTGTTTAGTGGCGACTGTCGCATGTTCTTCTGTGCAACAGATCACCAGGTCGTCAGCATACATTGCCACTTTGATCCCGTGTGGTAGTTCAGCAACTAGGTCATTGATGTTAACCAAGAAAAGTGTGGGCGACAGGACTCCTCCCTGGGGGACTCCATGACGCAGTAGAGCCTTCTTGCTCTTGCGACCATCTAATTGTACCATGGCTCTTCTATTATGCAGGTATGCTTTTACCCATTTGTACATTCTTGAGCTAACCCTGCAATTTCGCAATTTCTTTAGGAGCCCTTCTTTCCAGACCTTATCAAATGCTTTTCTGAGGTCTATCCATGCTGCTAGTACCAGTTTCTTATCTTGGAAGGCATCCTCAAACTCTTGGGAGAGGTAAGTTGCCTGATCTTCAGTAGAGTAGCACTGTCTGAAACCTGCTTGCTGTGATACCAGAAGGTTTTCACTTTCAAGGTACCACTGCATCCTAAGATTGATAATGCGTTCCATTGTTTTGCATAGACAGCTTGTGAGGCTGATGGGCCTGTAGTTGGAGACTGTGTTGCCATCTTTTCCTGATTTGAGGAGTGGTATCATTATTGCTTCTCTCCACGCCTGTGGTACATTACCCGTGGACCAGCTTGTATTAAAGATCTGCAGTAGCTTTGCTCTTGCTGCAATTCCCAGGTTTCTAATCATTTCATTGGACACTCCATCAGCTCCAGGGGACTTTTTCATTTTCAATTTGGATATTGCATGCTCCAGTTCTCTCATTGTGATTGGTGCCTCCATGACTTCAGGTATAGGTTCGCCTTGTCCAATGTTTTGCTGGATCTCTCGAACCTCCTGTTGTTTGTCTGGGCTGACTTTGACGTTATTGTCTTCTGCAAAGGAATCTGCAAAGTAATCAGCTGCATGTTTACCTGTTAAAATGTTTCTATCTTTATAAAGTGTGATCCTGGTATTTCTCCCTGTACCTTCATCATTTAGTTGTTTTACAAGTTTCCATAATTTCCTAGTATCTCTTTCTAGGTTCAGCGACTCTGTTTTTTCTTTCCAGCTACTCCGTCTGGCTTGTAACTTGGCTCTTTGAAATTTAGCCTTTGTTTGCTGATATTTGTTGTGATGTTCTTGGCTAGGTCTGTTCTCAGCCTGCTGTCTAGATGTTTCCATCTCATTTTGCAGCTTTTCCAGTTCATCATTCCAGTAGGGTTTATAGTTTTTGCGTGCCCCCCTGGGTATGGTTTTACTAGCAGCATGTAGTATACATCTATTAAATTCACTCACTGCTCTATTGATGTCTTTGTCCAAGTTCATGTCCTTAGCTAGAACACTGGTTAAATGCTGGTACATTTTCCAGTCTGCCCTCTTATAGTTCCACCTAGTGAGCGTGCTGCTGTCCTTGGTAAATTCATTGTGGATTTCCAGAAATACTGGTCTGTGGTCACTACCCCCAAGCTGCTTTCCAACGACACGTGTGATGTTCCATTCTAGGCCTGGTGAGAGGAATGCCAGATCTGGTGTAGAGGTGTTGTGCCATGCTCTCGAGTAGAAGGTTGGTGAGTCAGCTGGCTGGTTAATAAGGATGAGATTATTTTCATCCAGCCAGCTCTAAAGTTCCTCACCTCTCTTGTCGATATGATCGTAGCCCCAGCTCTGAGAGTGGCTGTTGAAATCACCACACACCATAAGTCTCTCTTTATCTGGAATTGTGTCTAGTGCCAATGGTTTATCATTTGGGCAGTAGTAGTTCAGGAGATGGAATTCTGCACTGTCTGTTTTTAGGTGGAGCATCTGGTATTCTGCCCCTTCCATATATACTTCCAGCTGACATGCGCTGATATTGTTTTTAACAAGTGTCAGAGTTCCACCATTTCGCCTGTCCTTTCGGTCAGATCGGTAGCACTGGTAGCCTCTGATTTTGAAGGCTATGTCGTTGCTGAGGTGTGTTTCTTGGATACAGCATATATTAACTTGTTCTTCACTGAGGACATTTTCAAGTTCCAATTTTTTGCTGTATCCATCTCTTTTACTGTTGACACTCTCAGCATTCCAGTGCATTATTTTTATTGGTCGTTTAAAGTTTGTTTGGCCAGTAGCTCTATTCCTTTGCCTCCTGGCTCCTCGAGGCAATTGAGAAGGACTTTCAGTAACTGAGTTTGGGCCCTTTCAAGGTATAGGGCCCGGCACCGTCCCTGCCTGAACGTCCGCCACAGGGCAGGCACCATAACTTTTTATAGATACAGGCATGTTTCCATTGTGTTTTGTGCGTGGCATCCTGATTATCTGTGCGCCTTTTGGCTGGATGCCTCCGTCTTCAGCACTCTGCTTACTTGGGCAGGACTATGGTCCTGCTCGAGTGGGACTGCCCGACCAGTCTTAGTTTCCAGCCCCTGACGGCTGAACTAAGCCCCATCACCACTGCAAGGTGCTGGCCTTGATGGGGAGGCAACGCTCCAAATGCCAACAGTTCCGATACACAAGAAGTAGCTGCAGAAATAAAGACACATGGAGATAATGTGCGAGAGCACATACATTTACCTAATGTTCTCTATAATGTAGATAACTTCTGAAATAAATTACATTTCTAACAGACTAACACTATAACATTATATTTTCTAATATGGATAAAAGGTTTTGCAAATATTTTAACAATGTTCGTGTATTTAAAAATGTGTTTGAGGGGGTGCAAAATATCCAATGGCGGGCCGCATGCAAGTTTGCGGGCCGTAGTTTGCCCACCCCCTGAATTACCGGAATCATGCTCGCGACGAAAAAGGTTCAGTACTCGACATGTTCAGGCACAACACGTCTAAGTAGACACGTTCTGTTCAGCTCGAGAATAAGCTGCCAGTCCCCGGTGCATAATAAATATTTGTATATACTCAAACTTGGACGAGGTGTTCACAACATAAGTGAATGACACACCGGCTAAAAGGCGAACGGGCCCGAGCACAACTTTTCTGTCGAGTTCTTACTTAAACAGAACAAGGCTAGTTGATGAGAAAAACCTCAGAATCTGGCGATCACAGGAAACAATACATCCAGGTACACGAGACTAGTTCACTGACAGCGGAGCACCTTATGAACGTGAATTATAAACCGCCTCGACGAACTCGAAGGACGTGAATTATAAACCGCCTCGACGAAGTCAATACACATTTGCCACCTGACATATAGAAAGACTATCACAGGCTAGAGTAGCCAACCCGAAATGTTAAGGCATACCGAAATCAGACGTCCTTGGGCTGTTGTTGTCCATTACATGTGATTATGACCATTTGTTACATCCACTTTTGAAAATTCAATTAGAGTTATGTCCTTGATTATGAGTTCGTAGATGGCTAATGAGCCCTATTCGAGCTGTAAATGGCCTTGGACAATTTGGACATCGAATGACGACAGTAGAAGGAAGGATCCTTGGCCCACAGGACGCATAACGGTAGCACAACGTAGTTAAACTCCCGGTGGATTTCGCACGAATCTTCGTGCTGATTGTTAAGGGGCGAACGAAAAACAATGGTTAAACTTTACACCGATATGCCAATTTATCTGTATAACATTTAAAAAAAAAAACTATAGTCATATCGCTCTGAATTTAATTGAGAAAATATTGTTATCATACGTTTAATACTACAGATTCTGTTGTATCGAAGTTATTATTCTACACTCAGTACGAAAATCCGAAATTATGTATGCAGTGGGAATGTAATCATATACAGGAAATTGATAATATAATATACATATAAATAAAGAATGTAGTTCAGGCAGGTTTTAGACGATCTCACGGTGGCCAAAAGAAGCACTACAAGGACTCATTAAAGACCTCACTGAGAGTATATGAAATATACCAAGACACATGGGAACAACTTGCACAAAATAGATCTACATGGCGCTATACAGTAAAAAACGGCGCATCATGTTGTGACAGGGGCAGAAATGCAGCAGATCAACAGCGGAGAGTAGCTAGAAAGGCACAGATAGACACAAATCCGCCTACAGTGGTCATTCCATCCCTGAACTGCCCAAAGACATTTACAGCTCGAGTAAGTCTTATTAGCCATCTACGAACTATTAGGTATGGACATAATTCTAACTGAATTTTCAAAAAATGTATGTAACAAATGGTCGTCATCACTTGTAATGGACGAACATACACATACATATAGTACATATGTACAAGGGATCACAACTTTAACTTGAGAAATATAATAGAAAGAATAGTATTTATGGACGCATCATCTCACCACACCTATTCAACATATACGCAGAAAAAAAAATAATGTGAAATGTAGAAGACCCACGTTATTCCGGGAGCAATATCACATGGTGGGGGATCTAGTGAGTATGACGGTTGTGGGATCGATGTCACACGGTCCAAGTTATGGTGAGTATGACAATTGTGGGAGGAATGTCACATGGTAGAATATCGGGTGAGTATGACGATTGTAGGAGCAGTGTCACATGGTGGAAGAACGGTTAAGTATGACGGTACTAGGAGTAATGTCACATGGTGGAAGAACGGTTAAGTATGACGGTACAAGGAGTAATGTCACATGGTGGAAGAACGGTTAAGTATGACGGTACTAGGAGTAATGTCACATGGTGGAAGAATGGGAATGACACTTGTGACAGCAATGCCACGTTGTAGAATATGGGGTGAGTGTGACGATTGTTGAAGTAATGGAATGATGTTTTTCGTCAAATAAATGCATTCGTTGTAGCATACCTCTGGGCATTGAAATTGTTATGTGCACCATCACAATGCATATGTGCCACTTCTCATATCAATATCTGCTAATGGCGTCATGGACACGCTGAACGTCTGGTATTTAGAAAAGTGCAGTGAAAGTAGGTCCTTTATTGACGTGTTTTGAAGAAGTATCCTATGGATTTTGAGAATCGCAATCAACATCGCATTGACAATTGGCCTCTCGTTTCCTAAAGGAGGTGGTCTTTTAACGATTTACGTGTATTTGTGGTACACTATTATACAATTTCCCTTAACTGAAATATCCATACACTTGATGAAGTATTTGTAAAGACAAGCTTTAAACTTAAATGTATATGAATCAAGGGGCATATTCTTTCCAGAACGTTGCGTAAGTCGTGGATACGCTGAACACGCCTTTTTAAAATTGAAAAGAAAAAGTTGAAATGTCAAACAGTATTGACATTACTATACTCGGTTTTCCATGTGCTCCGTTCCTTTCAATTAAGCGGCATGCCGTCTGCCGAGAGTATCTCTCATAGCACGTAACTCCGTAGCTTCAATCGATACTCTACAGGGATCTCCGCAAAAAATCACCTTGGACACAAGGCGAACAGCGTAACCACTGTGTTACAGAAATCCCCAAGATATATATATATAATATATACACTCCTCAGAAATTAATTTAACAAAAATACGTTAGAAGACAGGAATGGGATTCGTAATGTCCTACATACTCCTCCCACATATGCTCATAGTATGGTAGACAATTTCATGCACGCATACATCTCATTAGTCCTAATCGGATACACCACACACGTCATCGTCTTTATCATCCTGCAGTTGAGCTGAAAGGTCATTGTCGATTTTCGGGACGGAACAACATAACCCGATAATAAATATAATTTTGATAATATATTAACACACGTAATTTGTTTCAAATACAGCATACGTATTTAATGTAACAATTGACCAATTCGTTTTACATAATATGACATAGTAATTCTGATCGATAACAAACTTTTACTCACTAAATGTATTTCCTTCTGATAATAATGTACAGGCGTTTAATTTTTTTCTTTTAATTTGAATGCATATATTCTTCAATGTGTAATAGTGTAATAGTACTAATAATTACGTGTTGTGCTTCATACTAATGGACGCAACTAAAATGTGATTCTGTGAAATAATGTAATGTGTCATTACGTATTTACATCTTGGCACTAACTGTCATATGCCAGCTACAGATGTGTAACATTTAGAAGGTAACCCATGGATGATCACAAATATATTATCGTGTTGAGAATATTTTTTGGTTAGATTGATTTTATTTTCAGAAACGGCATTGATTATTTTTCATTTATATCTGGACAAACGTGTTTATAAAATTCAACCCCCAAGAGTAGTTTACAACAATACGTGATACTTGGATATGGTTTAACGGAATAACCAAGTATCATAGTGTTCCTAGTTTGAGCTAATACATTGCAAACTCAATGCAACATAACATAATATAAATACAATACTTCTAGTTTGCATATAAAATGTATGTACATGCCACTAAATACGTACACTTCTAATCTTTGTCTAAGTGGAGATTCAGTAAACTAACGTCAACACTTTTGAAAAATAAAATAGTGATAGATCCATAGTATTAATGGAGTTGAAAGAAGATACAGCTATCAGTGAGGGTTTAATGTTGATAGCAAACACGTCAAGTAATTATGATGGAAGTTCAAATATATATTTTATTGATGAGCTAAGAACTATCTGTCAGTGGATTATCTTCACTTGTGTGTGTCAATTAATTGATATCTTTGGTATATGTACAAATAGCGTCAATATTATCTGTTTCATCAAACAAGGTTTCAAATATCCAGTCAAAATAAGTCTACATGTTATATCTTTCATGTTTTTTAATTTTATATGTAATTACTTAAAACAATGTATTCGTGGTCAGTATTTCGTCGTTACTGTAGGTCGCGCATACACCGACTAGTAATACATATACTATTTACACACATACCATTAATACACATACCATTAATACACATACCATTAATACAGATACCTCTAACACATACTTTTAGTACGCATACCATTCATCAGTCTTCTCCATGCAGCCATATACAATATCATTTTTTTAAAGTCTAACTAGGTGGTATCTGTTCGTTCTAAAAGTGCACTCTTAGTTTCTCTAATAATGATACTGACGAATGTGGATGTCCGTATTAGTATTTCTTGTAGACGGTGGTACGAATATACATTACATTTCTCTTGTCTATTCTAACGGATAACTGATGAGTAAAATATATGATGGAACGAAGAACTTTACGATTGATTTAAGATCATGACAATCACCGTGTTTATCAACAGTTTTGTTAAGGCTGTTTCTTAAAAGTAGTAAATTATATGGCATTATGTTTTTGGGGTATTGTTTGAGTGTTGGTCACACATCAGTGAGGTCCTTGGGTAGACTACCGGCAAGATAGCTTTTTTTCAGTACAATGCAAATGAAATATTGTCACGCTGTAAACGTCATGTCGATAACAATGACAATAATGAGTCCTTTCTCACACGGTTACAAGTTTATCCTTGCACTCCCTACAGAAAAAAATAAACACGCAGCACTGACAATTTCATTTTAACAATTCCGAATGATGTAGAGTTGGTCATAAACTTCAACTCCCCTGTCGATCAACATTTCAGTTCATTAGTATCAATAATATGTCATCGCTATGTCAATGATGGGTGTGGTAGCCAGGTATACGTTCCTAGCTATTCTTGATCGTTCCCCAATTATGTATTTCTGTCTGATTACTCTGGTCAACAGTGAAATTGCTACTGACTTTAAAAAGCCCCAATCTGTAGTATCTTGTTGTGTAAATAACAAATATAACCATAGAACATTTGTATTGGCTTTCTTTTTGAAAATATTTCAATTAACAGATTTCACATGATGTGCTACATGTACAACACACCTTTCACAGTGGTGTATTGGCAAAAGAGCATCAATGCCGTTTGAAGTCCCCATGGTGTGGAGGAAGACAAGCAACCACATAACTGACTGTTACTTCTGATTGGTTCTTCTTCTTTCCGGCAGAATAATGAAGTACAAGTGATCGATAATAGTTTAATGTTATTAAAACCCACACATTCCGTCTGCATTGAGACCAGTTCCGAATGGTGAGAGGTTTCCTATTACAGAACTTTCGGCATAATATCCTCTATATTCTTCTGGTGAGGACAAGGGTGAGGCAACCGGTTGTTCCTCGGTTCTGTTAGCATGCAGTGATCCAGATTGCCACTGTGGTGCATCATCAATCCCAAACAGAATTACACAGGAATAACTTAATGACATGTCGCCATTTAGACATATCCAAGAACTCGACATAATTGTTCGGATCATGACTCCAACAACGGAATCTCCTAGACGAAGATGTCACAATTTCATATCGAAAACGTCATCATCAGTTGAATCATCTCCTCAGAAAGGAAAGTTATCTGGTATTCTGTTCCGATACTGAGGGCCTCATGAATGCCTTAAAATGTAACTCAGGACCCACACGAATGGAGAATACTTGTAGACTCGTCGAAGCTGAGTCTTAAGGCTGTACTTTTGCACAATAGAAACCATATTCCCCCTATTCCAGTAGCGCATGCTGTCCACATGAAATATTCGATAACTTTCGATACATTAAAATGTCATGTCTATACTACCAATATCAAATGTGGACAACAACAGCACAAGACAAAAGTAAACTGATCACAACAAAAATGGCATCTTTGCGCAGAATCCTCGGAATATCGCTGAGACGAATAAAGAATGGTGGCATTAGAAGTAAAGCTGCAGCAACACGGATATTAAAATACAATAAGAAATAAAGAAACATTAAGAAACAATACATTAACATTAAGAAACAATACATTAACATTAAGAAACAATACATTAACATTAAGAAACAATACAGTAACATTAAGAAAATATACATTAACATTAAGAAACAATACATTAACATTAAGAAATAAATACATTAGAAGTAAAGCTGCAGCAACACGGATATTAAAATACATTAAGAGACAGAAGATCAAAAGGTTTTCACACGCCAGCAGACTTCCAGAGACAGTGCTCCCTAACAAGTGATGCTACAAAAATACAACGGTCAAGGATCTAGGAGTATACCACGAAAGCTTTGAACCACCGAAATAAGGGAAGTAACAAATATCTATATACAAATTGCGCATGAGAATGCCATCTGTAGAGAACTCTTCTACCCTTGACAACGCAAGGCGAAAAGGGATCAGAGTATAGATAGTATATATAGGTTGCATGATATGAGAAACATTTCTAGGTATCACTAGGTATACTTAGGTATACACTAGGTACACACTAGAATAAATCATACCTTCATTAAATGCATCGACAACATCTCATTAAATGAAATGAAACAAGCCATCAAGAAGCTAAAAAACAACAAAGCCTCTGGAAATTATGACATCTCCGGTGAAATGCTAAAAGCAGAAGACGACACCTCTTGGGTCATCTACTTGCTATAATGAATACTGTATGGAAGACATAATCCCCGTCAAAAGACTGGAAATTTGGTGCAATCTTCAAACTACAAAAAAACGACCTGTCAGATTGCAACAACTGGCGTGGAATTACTTCCCTATCAACCCCAGGAAAACTGTTTTGTAGCATCTTGATGTTATCCGTATTACGGATATTATGTTATATGTTTGTTGTTACTGAGGATATTTCAAACCTGTACGGGATGTTTGTTATTGTTGTAATATTCCTTGACTCGATCGGTCCGTTCTGGTGACTTTGTATGCACGGTTTGAATGGCTTGATGAAATCGCATCTTTTATTGGAGATGCGGTTAGTCA
This sequence comes from Meghimatium bilineatum, assembly GCA_034231615.1. Classification (NCBI taxonomy): domain Eukaryota; kingdom Metazoa; phylum Mollusca; class Gastropoda; order Stylommatophora; family Philomycidae; genus Meghimatium; species Meghimatium bilineatum. The sequence continues at coordinate 38,959,032 of CM067322.1, forward strand.
AGTACGGAAGAACGCGTGTTCAATAGTTGCTAGGCGATTTGGTGCCGTTGAACGGACTGTTTCAATTCCCGTTAGTCTCAAGAATTTATAATTATCGTATTGTCTTACTAGCAGATAAGTATGTTACATTCTTGAAGGCACATTCATATATTACAGTGACACTGGCATAGTTATATTACAATCTTACTGTCACATAATTACATTACATACGTATTGTTACATAACTATATTGATGTCTTACTCGTTCACAGTTACAGTAAAACCTTGCTGGAAAACAAATGTTAGTCTTACCAGACCACAATTATTTTAAAGTCTTACTGGTACAGATTAATAATACATTCTTACTGACGTATCAAAGTATTAAACGTATATTACAGTCTTATTGGCACATACTTATTTTACAGTTCTACTGGAACACTCTTATATTTATTTACTGGCACAAACTTATATTACAGTTGTACTAACATGCACTTATAGTACAATCTCACTGCCATACTTACAGTACATTTTGACGGTCACACGCGTATATTACATTTTTACTGGTACACACGTATATTACATATTTACAGTCACACTTATATGTCATTATTTCTGCACATATTTAAGTTACACTTTTACTGGCCACCCGTATTTAAGTCTTACTGGCACACACTTATATTACATGCTTACTGGAGATACTTAGTTTACAGTTTTACTTGCTCACACGTATATTTCATTTTTACTGTCATACACTTATGTCAAACTTATTGTCATATACGTTCATTACATTCTTACTGGAATTCACATATATTGTTCTAACTGGGACTCACATATTTTACAGCCTTACTGCTACACATTTACGAGTATTACAATTTTACTTTTATACACAACGTAAGGATTGGGAACCTCTAAGAAATAATACAAGAGTGGATGCATCAAAATACATAACATACGTCGAATATGCCAGTGCTCCATTAACACTACTTGATCTCCTGATGTATTCACTGCTCTTGTGTCAAACGTTTCTTGATTTTTGTTTCTTGATTAGAAACTAGCTTCACAGCACATGGGGTAAAGTGCTCCGCTCTCCGTTCCAGAAGCCATATCAGTGTATGTAGACTCCAGCGTCCTGGTCATGTGTTGATTTCGTAATCTTCGGGGCCTTTCAAAAGATTACTGTTCCTACCCTTCCCTCTTGATATTCGCTTTTCTCACATTCTCTGTATGTGTACATTCTGAGTGGTCTCCTGGTGAATTAACTGCTCTTATGTGAAATGTTCATTATACGTTAGTAAAACATGCACATCTTAATTAAACATGTCCACTTTTTTCCTTAATACGAGTCTGATGATTGCAACAAAACGTAAACACAAAAGAGCGAATTACCACCAGTTTTAAGTGATGATAAAACACATCATTATTAGGTTATGAGTATACAATACAAATGTACTACAGTTTCAAGAGAAAGCTGCAGTCTCCTGGGTATGAAAGAAAGATAGATCCGAGAAACTATGAAATTGAACACTCGGAGTAAGAAAAATTCCTTGCAAACCCTGGGGATAGCACACAAAGAAACAATAATACTGACATGAAACATGACACATTCTAGAAATATAGACTTACTATTCAAGTTGTGAGAGTGTTCATAACTGTGTCAAGAATAAAGCGGCAAGGAAAAAATAAAATGTTGTTAACAGTGGATGACTATGGGAGATTGGCAAAAGATAATTCTACTTCACTAATGATGCCTTTTATACATTTAATTATTGTAAATATTTGAATTTTTAAATAAAATAATTTTGAAAAAAAATTGTAGCAAATGTATTTTGTTTATGTATTTTGTCTGATAAACAGCTTAGAACAGGGTTAGGCAACTTTTTGCTAACTGTGTGCCAACTTAGGGTCTCAAATTATTCAGAGTGCCAACATCACATATCAATATCATTATACAAGTCGAGGTCAATATTCTTATTTTACCATATATTTTACTTTTATAATTTAATTAATTAACATATAATGATATTCAATAATATGTAAGTTGTAAACAACATTAAAAGAAATAGAGTGGCTGGTACCCTGCTACGCCCAAGTGCCAAAATGAGCGAGGAAGCCCCGATAATCGATTTATAATCAACTTTATACAGAAAATATTTTCCGAAAATGGAAAACTAGAGAAATAGATGCAAGAAAGCAAACACAGTGACCTACCAACTCTAACTATTACATCTTCGCCAAAAGATCAAGATGGAAAAAAAGGTAACATTTACAATTTTTACACTATCACTCTGCCACCAATGCCAAACATGGTCTTAAACAGTCTTGAAGCAGAGGAAAATCATTACATGTGAAATAAAGTGACTGATAAAAGCTGCAATGGTTACTAAACTAGATAAAAAAAGAAATGAAGAAGTCATGAATGTAGTTGGCATAATATCAAATATTGAGCATATTGAAAGATATCAAGTAAGATGGTTCGGTCACCTTATGAGAATGAACTCAAACCAAATATCAATAAGAGCATATAACAAAAGAAAAACCGGGCGTAAGGCCAAAGGTGGCCCAAGAAAATGGTGGATAGAAAACATGAGGATAGCCTTGAACAAACGTGGTCTAAATGCAACAAAGCCGACAGATCTGGTCTTGGAAAACAGCTTACTCTCCCACCCTACACTTATCGATAAGTGTGAATACGGTTAAACATCATTCACCTGGGGATAGACATAGACAATTCAACTCATTTTATTGAATATTACTCACTATCATCATACAATTAATCAAGCCCTTAGGGGCTCAAGCACATTTTTATATATTCGATTACATAGATGCCGACAGTGATTTTCATTTTCTCTTCTTATTCTTCGTCTGTTTTCGTTCTCAAAATCCTGCATATTACCAGGAAGCATCACGAAAATGGGGATTATGTTGTGTCATGTTTTACATTTTAGAAGAGATTTCTACACATTGTGTCATGACAGTCCAACCATCGTGTTGTGACAGTATTGCTGGATCAAGAAATATATTAACTTATTAACTTTTATTCATCCTGTTCTCATTTCCTGATGTAATATTAATAAAAATGACTGTGAATAACACATAACGTGTAAATATGTCTGAGAGACTTTGATTGGACGCAAATGATATAGGGTAAAATATTAACATACCGCATCTGCACAATATATACAACATATCTGGCCAGTAATCAAGACTCATTGAAAGCACTTCTTTCGTTATATTTTCGTTTTCTTCTTCTGCGTTCGTTCTTACACTTCTGGAGATTAGGAGGATGCAATCCGGAGAACGAAATGTGTTGTGTCATTGTATACATCATTCTGCGGTCTTCTGCCTTTGGCGTGACACACCCGCCGTCAGCATAACTTTGGGTCACTTTGAACGTACCAGGGATGGGGCAGCCATATTCTCCTCATAACCTCTTTAGTCGCCTCTTACGACATGATGGGTAGGTAAATGTTGTTGCTATTCTTTGCTCTGCTTTCGAACCCCATCAACATACGCTAGCCATCGTTATATTACACCCACGATTCTGCAGATAAGTCATATCTCCTATTGGTTTTGTAGCTATGCTATCCAACTGTACTAGTCTAAGTTAATGTCAATAGTGTTTCAAGTCTTCAACACTCAAAACGTGTCTTACTCACGCGTACTCTGGAGTAGTGCTCTAACCAAACGCCCCCTAAAGAGTATATAAAACTTACTTTATTTTACCCTCTCTGTATATATATATATATATATATATATATCTGTGTCTCAAACTCTAATACTGCATCTAAAACTCTAGCTTTATTCCAACTCTAAAAGTGTTCCAACTCCAACTTTAATACGTTCCTCTCTGAATCATCTTTGAAAACACTACACCCACTACTGGGTCTACATGTCACTTATTCTCCAAAACCTAACATAATACTCAATGCAGTTATACTACAGTCTTACATACACACAATTATATTAGAGTCTTACTGGACCACATATATATTATATTCGTGAAGACAGATATGCATACTACATTCTTACTGGCACACCATTATATGACATTCTTATTGGAGCACACTTATAATACATTCTTATTGGCACACAATTGTATTAATGTCTTACTAGCACACAAGTATAATACATTTCTATGGGCACGCAATTATATAGAAGTTTTCCTGGCACACAATTATATTACATTCTTACTGGGGCACAATTATTTTACAGACTTAATGGCACATAATTATATTACCCTCATACTGCGGCATATCTATATTAAATTATTGCTGGCGCACACTTATATTGCAGACTTACTGGGGCACACTTGTATTGCATTATTACTGGCACACACGTATGTTACATTCTTGAAGGCACATACATGTATTATAGTGTTACTGACATACAATTATACTATAATCTTTCTGTCACACAAGTACATTACACGCTTGCTTTGACATAATTCATTTACTGTTTTACTGGCAAACAGTTATATTAAATTCTTAGTTATACATACTATATTAACGTCGTTATGGTATATAATGACTGCATTCTTGCTGAAACACAAATACGTTACCGTTTTACTGGATGACAATTATATTGCAGTCTAACTGGCACTAAAACATTACATTCATACTGTCATACACTTATAATCCAGTCATTAGTGGCACACACGCATTGTACAGTTCTATTGGACCACCCTTAAAATACATTTCTACTAACACAAAAAACATTCTGACATCCTGATCAGACACCGTCATAGCACAACCGAGGCCACACATGTGGCTTTAGAATGCAAGCTCCAGCTTCAATCTCCTCTACGCTTAAAGGCAAGAGTGAATCACAAACCATCTGGGGAAAGATAACAGACTAACACATACGTACATTACTGTTTTAGTAACACACACACTTACAGTACAGTCTTACCGACACACATACACACACCTATAGTACAGTCTTACTGGCAGACACACTTATAGTGCAGTATTACTGGCACACAAACACATTTCTAAGCCTATGATTGATCTGAAGTCAACGTTTTACACCAGTGGAGTAGATATTTAACGATCAACCGGTTTTCCATCGTGTGGTTTACCAAACACTACATTACGTCTTTTTTCCTATTGTCTTATACTTTTTTATGAACGCCAAATGGTTTTGTCTTCAAACTGGGAGGATACTTAGTGTTTTCCTCAAGGGGGGGGGGGGGATATCTGCCTAGCAACGAATAAACCAGCATTTATCGTTCTGTAATATTTATAGCAATAAATATCCATTTGAGTGATTTTAATTTCTATTTGATGTAAATAAGCAGGGTTTTGGGATACTTGAATCATTGACAGCTACTGATATTTTCGTAAATTAACGATTACAGTATAATGTGATTATATGTATAACGATCTTCAACAGATAAAGAATGTGGTCACTACAAACAGAGTCGCCGTGCTAATCATCATCATCTCCCTGCTGCTAATATCAAGTGCGTCACTGCTGTATGTGGTTAACAGACTCGGAATGAAATATTACCCAAACAGAAATAAAACACTCCTAGGTCTTGTCTTTACAGAAGTTAGTGTCCGTTGAACAAATTTCATTTGCAGTCAACAATATATTTATTCCGTTCGGTGCATTTACTCGTATTTCTGTTTGTACTGTCATTCTGGTCACTAAGCTGCAAAAGATAACATCCTGGCGAAATAAATTTACAACACCTGTTCAAGGTGAGAGCATGTCCAGTCGGAATCAAAAGACAGCAAAGATGGTAATTATGATCTCAACACTTTTCATCGCTTGTTTCAATCCTGTTTGTGTCATGTTCAGGTTTGCAGTCTTCGAACCAGAGTTTTCAATCGATGGCAAATATCTGAACGTGGTGATAGTATGTACTGGCCTATTTTTTGTTCTAGAATCCATTAATTCATCGGTGAATATTTTCATTTATTACAACATGACTAGCAGGTATAGAAAATTTTTTTAACCAAACATTTGCTGCTTGCATTGTTAAAAGATCTACGTAATGTAGATGGTATATATAATTACAACGCACTTTACACGTGAATTAAATAAATGAAGAAGATGTCACACTTCCTTCTTGCATTACTTGCAATCATGCACAATTCTGACCATGATAGTATGTGATATACATTTTTTTATTTTGGCAATGGTATCTGATTACAAATATGTGTTTGTGTTCTCATAAATATTGGCAATATTACTATTTATATGTTATGTGTATTTAACAAAATATGGGCATTATTCTTGATTAGGAACAAGCGTCACATCACTGGGGGCATTTCCAAATATGCTCTGCTTGCAGTTCCGTCCGTCATCTAAAAGTGTATAAGCTCAGTGTCCCAGTCAGTTGCTGATTACGCTTTCTTCTGATCTTTCCGTAGAGGGAGCACTTTCTCCCATCACCTCTAGTCACTCCAATTTTTACCAATTCTGAATGTGTACATTGTCGCGTTCGACTTCCCCCTTGTCTTCTCGTAGGGTATCCATGACTGCTCTGATCAATTCAATCATGCCTCTTCTTATCACATTGTCATTCACCATAGCTTAACCATCCAACACATCCGCCCTTTCGTTTCCTCTTACCCCAGCATGACCTGGACAGCAGATCCACGAAATGATCTGCGCGTTGTTGAGAAGAGTGAACCATTCAGTTCTGATCATACACATTTCTATCTTGCTCAGCATACTTTAAGAGTTCGATATAATCACTGAGTCTGCTGGTGGTTGTGTGATTCATGATGATTATTTAAGAATTTGTCAATATACATTGCGCTAAAGTGTGACTCGTGTTGTTGTGTATTGCGGTGAGTTAGGAAATGTACAAGCACAACAATTATAATTACATTGTATCGTCAGATTTAATTGTGTACTTCCAGCTAGAAAACACTCATTATCATTAACTGCCGTCTTCGCAACGAATGTTATCTGCAAAAGATCTCCAATAATCCATGTCTCTTGTTTTGGTGGAGCACTCTGCTAGACTGTAACCTGTCCATCTTGCGATATTTGTCTCGCACTTTTATCTCTGCCTACCTCTTGCTCGCCTCTACCGCGACTTTGCCCTCAAGTAAGGCCTACAAGAAATGATCACGCCTTTTAAAACGCCCAAAATAGTGTATGTGTGTGATCGCTATGCCCTTTACAAATTCTTGCTTTATACATATTGTTGTTAGCATCTCTCTTTGTGTATTTCTTCTTTCAATGCATTGCTCTATTTTCTTCACATCTTCAATGTGTCGATTCTACCTTCTAGTTGTTTGTTTATTGTCCATGTTTCCAAGCCATACTTTAATATATATTAACATTTTAGGATTTTATAATTCTCATTTTTAGCTTGTTTAGATGTCAGTATTTTCCTCATGTCACTGGAAGTACTTATAGTCATTCTTATTCCCCGTTTTATTTCTTTTGTTTCACATCTACTATCATGTGTAATAACGTGTCCAAAATACTTTTAATCTTCTACTTGTAGCACCGCTCCATATTTTTTAATGTTTAACTCCTGTTCGTCTATGATTTTGCTGATTATCATGTTTATGTTTTGTGAATGTTTATATATAGTCCATATTCTTTACTTGACTTATCGAATTGATCTATTCGTCAGTGTAGTGCATGTTCTCTTTCCGCTAAAAGAATAGAGTCATCAGCATATCTCATGGTGTTTAGAATTTCTCCACTGATCTTGCACCCTTGAATTTCTTCTATATATTTAAAAATATGATTTTTTTAGATGGTAAATATGCTGGGTGGTAAAATACAACATTGTCTTATCCGTCTCTTATTTATATGTATGATGAAGCTGTTTTCACACCTTATTGTTTCAGTGTGATTCTAATATATGTCCAATTATTATGATGTCTTTTCAATCAATGCCTAATTCTTGAAGACATTGAATTAATGTTCCACGTTGCAATCTAGAAACCATTATAACAGCTTCAAGTAAATGTAGCCGATGCATGCGTGTCTACTCACAACATGAAAGGAAACTTAGCGTCTTCCATTTTCATTGTCTCTGTCTTGTCTTGTGTTGTCTTATCCATGTGTGACGCTAGTTGTTATGGGGAAGAGGGGATTCTTCAATCTTTAGTAAACTCTGCTGACGGTGCTGTAGTTCAACCTTGATGTTCTAGTATCTCTCTTATGCCATCTATCCATCGTCGTCTTGATTTTGATCTGTTTCTTTTTTTCAGATGCTCTGTTTTTTTAAAGCTATCGATGTGATTTTGTTCCATTTTTAGGTGACTCAAATCATTTGATCTTTTGTGTGTCTATGTCTTCTTTGCACGCTGTTGTTTTCACTAGATTTATCATTGTTTCATTGTATTGTCTATCGTTTTTTTGTTACCCCCCCCCCCCCCCAGTGCTGTTGCCAGGCACTTCATTTCGCAAACATCGCGTTGTTGTTCCAGTTTCTATGTCAGGGCCCAGGTCTAGCATTGGTAGCACTGTGACGGCATAATGTTGTATTTATTAATGTTCTCGCAGAGATTATGTCGATGTTCTGGTGTTTTAGCACTAGTGTCAATTGATATAAAACTTCGTTTGCTTTTTGACATGATATCTCTATTTCTCTATATAGTCTCCCGTCTTCATGCGCCTAGATACTTAAATTCCTTTACTTGACTGAGTTTTGTGCCATCTATGTATATTTCTAGTGGCGATTGATTCCTGCATATCTTAAGTGTTTCTGATTTTGTTTTGTTTGTTCTCATCTTGTTATTTCAATGGATATTTAATAATTTTAGGTGCTTTTACACCTCAGTTACATCGTTGTATATCAACCCTTGATCGTCTGCGAATAGTAATTCGTTTATGATGTTACCGTCATCATTTTCTCCGTTCTCGTATATCCGCGCTTTACGGCCTGACACATCCGACTTCAGCATGGATGTGGGTCACTGACTCTATATGGGATTGGACAGCCAACTCCATCCCATAACCTCCTTAGTCGCCTATTACGAAGTACGTGGAAGGTAATAGTGTTACTATTCTTTGCTCTCCTGTTGGGCCCCGGAAACACACTGGCGAAGAAGCGGTGATAATACGCATCTCTGTCTGACTCCAGATGTTATTATGAGTGAGCATGTCAATCATTCTGATGTTCTAACCATTGCTTTGCAGTTTTGATATATTGCTCTGGTGATGTCAAGGATTTGGCGATGGATCCCGTAATATTCTAAGTAGGTCTAGAGTAAGGTCATGAAAAGTAAACAACAAACACGGTCGGTAATACTGAAGAACTACGTCGTTTTCAATTGTGATATAGCGATGTAACATATAATATTTATAAAATACACTACACTGTGTAGACCATATGTCCAGATTTTACAAACGTGATTGTCTATATTGCCCCGAAGTGAAATGTGAATAGTAAATGTTACTTGTGTGAACATAAATGTGCATTATTACATACATTCTTTTACAACAGCGCGTATAATTTTCAATGGCGTCATAACCTGAGATAACACGATTACAGTGGCTTGAATATTATCATCTTTTAATAATATGATATTAATGATTCTCACCGTATTTACCCATGTATCAACATATAATTAATATTAGAGTTTGTTTACATATGAGTGTAATACATGATTTAGTAATATGACAGTTAAAATCAATACAGTTCTCACAGTGTATCAACGTAGTAATAAGAGCATGTCAACGTAGTAACTGACTCAGATTTAACTGAAATCAACCCTGGAAAAAAATAACATGAAATCACTCACCATGCAACATTATACATACATATTAGTAAATTACATAAGCATTACCAATATCGAGACAAATACAATAGTTATCAGTGCCATCATATTTAACACAATTACATTATTTAATAGTTTATAGCATAGGTTAATAGCATTACAGAAATATATTGTATAAACACATATCGTTAATGGTGTGTTTATAATACTGTTTTTTATAAATAAATACATACAATTATCGACAATATTGCGAATGTTTACAGTACTGGTGCATTTATAGCAATGTTCACTTGCACCGTTTAAAAAAAAATAATTATTTGTGTTATTAGCTAGTATCTGATATGTGGAGATATTGAACAAGAAAGACTACCGAGTAGAAAATGCAGGGTTATTCGCTATGGAATCTACACAGTTACGTCATGTGAAACTGTAACATCAGGTATATGAAACCATAAATAAAAACGTGCACTGGTTGTTTGAGGGGTATGCACTATACCAGTGTTTCCCAACCTTTTTTTACCATGCCCTACATAGGTCTTTCTAAAATTATGATGTTATATATACACATTTTGTAACATTCAAAAATTGTATTATTCCCTCCAGATTTGTCTCCCCGAACAAGCAAATTGTCCCCCTGAACAATCAAATTATCCGCCCGGGGGTGCTTGGCCCCACATTGGGAAATAGTTCACTATATCCAGCAATAGAGCAGGACTATAAACTGTTAGTCAAAACATTGAATAAATGGTATACATGGTTGTATATTGAGTTCATTGCGCGATGAATGATACAATGAATAGGATGTGAATTGAAAGGCGAGATAATTTTTCTTGATTAGAAACTGGCCTCACAGCACGTGGGGCATTGCCATAAGTACACCGCCCTCTGTTCCAGCAGCCATTCGACTCGATAATGTTTCGAATCCAACGCCGCCGAAACAGATGTCGACACCAGGGCACACGTCTGGCCCTTGCGACAGGTTTCTTTGTTGTTCCGCCCACCCGAGACGAGCCCGTAACCAGTTCAAGCACAACGTCGGTCTGTCGGAATTAACATGGTACTGTTATCGAAAGTTACGACTATGGGATTGCATATACGACGTGCCATGAAGCTTCTATAAGATGATAACCTCAATATAAAGGCGTGTCATCTACTAAGGTTTTCTGTTGCATTGTTGGTTTGTCTAGTGAGCCATTGTTGAGACCCACAGACGCAGCCGCTTGCGCTGATAGCATTTTTATATACTTACAGAAACCAATTTTAAAATATGCATATAGTTATGTAACATTTGCGTCATGAATGTACCAATTGACATTGTTTACTCATTAGTCAATGGACTTTGGATCGCGATAAACGTTAAAATGTATTATTAATGTATAGTTTATACAACTCTAATTACTGTGCATTGCAGCCGAGTGTACACCTCATGATGATAAATACACTGTACTCTCTGCAGGAGACTTGTAATTAAAAATAATACTGAACAATTTTAAATTGCAATACAACTAAATAATCTTGTTTGAATGTATCAGTGCTGAATAAGAATCATAGTGAATTATATTTCCTATTGTTGCATTATTTTGTATATCGAAAAAGAAAATGAAAATTCCAAAAACGGTCAGACATATAAACACATCCATATATTTAGAGCTGTGAATGTTGCACACTAAAATCGATATGAGAAAAAAAGAGCGAACACGTCGTGCCGATAAAAAAACGCATACAACCAATGAGGAAAGCGTGATCACATAAATATTTTCGGGTTATGAAAAACAGTGGACAGACAGACAGACACCATTTCTAATACCCCTATAGAATATGAGAAATGTAATTGCATGTAACACTGATCCTACTATGCTGTAAGTAAGTAGGTGTTGAGGAACTGTATAATGGACTACAGTTACATAATTAATGTTTGGCTGCAGTCAAATTCTTTATTAAAATCATAGTGTGGAACTACATACATATTGTTACCTCTCGCAAATTGAGTGGCCCATAAGGGGAGTAAAGATTATCACTGCGCCCTTTCATGAACATTGTAAGAGGAGGTTTATGTTGGCTGTGTCATCATTTTGTTAAAGTAATTCATGTAAATCATACTGAATTAGGATAGGTATGATATGGGCGTATATATCACATCCGATTTGTAAAGTATGCTATACCACATTACACTCTATGTAGGACACCTGCTTACTGCTTATTGCTAATCTTATCAACATACTCATCATCAACATTTGAGCTCAGAAAAAATCAGAATTATATTTGAGTTTAGTATATTATTCTAATCATCAACTTTACTTTGGTCGGTAATTAGACTTTCAGGTTATGTTACATTCATTTCATGAGGAGCCTAAGACAACAATACAGAAACACTGTAGCACCGACAGGGCTTTCTAACTAATCTTTTATTTGCATTAATCGATATTGTCTTCTAGTAATTGTGCTTTTTTCAATACCGTAAAATAATTTTGAGTGAAATGTAAAAGGAGTATATAGATATATATATAAATACAATACATATTAAATACACATTCAGTAATGTATTAAATCATTGTGCAAGCATATTTTCGTTTCTATTGTTTAATCGCATGTTATATTCATTGCCACCAAATTAATACGTGATTGGAAATGTCTCCAAACGAACGAGAAATAAATTGTCATGCAGTTTTAACTTAGACAATTCTGAATTATCACTGCGTACCATCTACTGTAGCATCATTACGTATTTATATTACTTAAGAATGTGAACTATTAACTCTCATTCACATGTACTGTTAGTCATCATCTTGTGTACAGAAGTGCAACATGAAAATAATACCCACAGTAAATTCCTTAATCGTTTAACATTCCTCTTTAAATGCATAGTCTGAGTTCAACAGGAGATTTAACACTGTTAATAATATCATTCTTATCATTCTGAAGCCATTATCTACAGACGCATTGCTCTGCATGGCATATCTAGAATTTCATTACCACAAACAGATGTACCTTGTATGTAATGATAATGGCCTTCTGTAATCCTAGAAATATCACATCATTGAATGGGAAAAACACCAAATGAATGCAATATATAAAACGTAGCATAGTAAAGTAAAGTAACACATATCATTTATTAATGCCGTTAGGGGCGTGAGATGCTAGCGATCTCACATTTCAGAGACTCTGCAAATGAGGGCGGCAGCCATCTCCTCTACCTTTTAGTCTTTACCTCCCGGATTAATACGGTACCCTTTTAAGGCTGGATCGACCTGGGAGCCGTTGCGATCTTATAAATATTTCCGCCTCAACTGGGGAATGAGCCCAGGACCACTCATATGCGAATCCAGTGCGCTATCCACTTCGATACGCGGCTCCACAAACATAGCATACCGGGTCTTGGAGAAGATATATCCTATTTTCAATACCAAATATTCGAGCACAAACACCAAAACTTCACTATATATTCGAGTAGAAGAAATGGTATTTAGCTCTCTATGATACTTCCGTTTGGTGTCATTGTACTTCTATCAGGCATGCAGTAAATTCAAGTACAAGAACTGATCTTGGAAGTAGATGTAGATGACATCAACGTATATGGAACCGGACATTTGTCTTTCTATTTCAAACTTTGGAGTAATAATATCTGATCTAGTAAAATAGTATCAGATATCCCATATGTGGGCTAAATAACAACATCTAACTACGATGTGTGCGCTTCAAGTATGTGTATGTTAAGATCAATAGTAATGGTCGCCTATGCCATTAGTTCGAAGAAAAGTTATGCAAATTGTGAATATGTTTATGCGTATGGATAAACTATTATTTAAACTGAGTATTATCTTTACTTGCCATGATTATACTATGCGATGGCGAACAGGAGACTGCAATTGTTCAAATGTCCTGTGACACACCTTTAATGAATTGTTGTATGCTCCATATAATATGTGCAACGACAACCATATCTTTTTTTCGGCCTGATACAGAATACACCAAAGATTATACCGAGAGAATGATCAGAAACCTAAGAGAAATGAAGGTAAAAAGAGAGGGTCGCAGATTCCCGTAGTTGTTGAATGCATGTAAGAAACCCAACCAAAAAGGTATGTGCACTTGGTGAATTTCTAGAAACACAATACGCAAAGGCTGTGGTCATTGATTACAGATCGATTCTGATATTTCATATTACAAATTATAGAACATGTGATTCTCAAACATATCATCGAAAGAGAGAAATGCAAAAGCGTTGTAATAAAATATGGCACCCAATAAAGAATAGCTTCAAATAAAGTTACTGATATTTGACATTCTAGTAATATTAGTGATATTAGTGATATTAGTGATATTAGTGATATTAGTAATATTAGTGATATTAGTGATATTAGTGATATTAGTGATATTAGTGATATTAGTGATATTAGTAATATTAGTGATATTAGTGATATTAGTGATATTAGTGATATTAGTGATATTAGTGGTATTAGTGATATTAGTGGTATAAGTGATATTACGAGGGATTTGAACATTCTCTGTTTCTTCTTTTTTTAATTAAATTCTGATAGACAGTGAACGTATCATCATATAATGTTTCCTTCACTATTGTATTTCTTACTACTGCTTGCTCTATAATCGTCAAATCTAACTGTAAGTAAGACCGTCAACAAAGAGACATTTTTTAAATTATGTGTAATTGTTGTTTGTGTTATATTTTTATGTTCTGTATTGGTTACATTTTCCGTTCTTGCCACGGGTTCAGTAACCTCTACAAATGGACTGATCAACGTTGGTGGTCTGTTACAAACGCAAACTACAATTAAGGTACATAATTAATCATTTTTGAAATTTCTTGTTCTTTGGATGTTTTCCTCCTGACTATTGTTTTTTTTCTTGTTAAAAAAATTAAGCTTATAGGACACTATGTGTCAAACCATGACCTTTGTGTGTTTTGATTATTTACTTTGAAAATAATGAAAGTCGTTGTTTGAAGCCCAACACATTTTCGAGTGTCTATCGAGTATAAAATACATGACAAATACATGAGAGATAATATACAGAAAACGGTATTTCAACAAGTCCTCGCAGATGGCACATACAGTGAGTGGTCCTCGCAACTTTCTCGTTCATTTCATGTCTTTGAACGCAACACATCCCTAAAACATAGTTGATATTTTAGTCAATAGTTCCAATGCGTACTTGTTAAAATAACATCTTTCCGGACAAATTATTTAAATTTATCATGATATATTTAATTCAGCCTCGTTTTCTACAATTACATACATGAACGCCATTTGTCAAGTATTAATTATAAGGGGTTGTCCACAAATTACGTAAACACTGTTTCCTATTAATTAATCACTACCTCCTTAACAACAACTGCGACATATGCAAAGACCACCATGCGTAATTATGTGATGCAATTTTCTACCCCACCAGTAATAAATTTTTTTTTAGCAGAAAATGTTAAAACAAAAACACTAAATGATGTTTTTCATATATTTAAAACAGTAGTTCATATTCAAATAATTTAATTGTTTTTTAGAAAACAGTATTGTTGAAGTGATGTTTTTGTAAAATCTCCTTAATTGTTGCATAGTGTAAGGCCAACCACTATTGGAAAACACAATGTATATTTTTTAGTGATTATTACCATTGTTCAGTTTTGTGTTCATTAATTATCTAATGTTGAATTATCTCACTACCCGATGGAATGATTTGAAATATTTCAGATTTGAACGTGTAACTCTAAATATCTCACGTGGACAATGAGAGATGCTTTTCTAAGTGACGAAGACACACATTGCCTTCAGTATGTTCTATTCACCGTGATGTGTCAAACAATTGACATCTTTGGTGTTGGAAGTAACATCATCAACATCGTCTGTTTCGTCAAACAAGGATTCAAAGATCCTGTTAATATTAGCCTACTAGGTACATTACATACATTGATATCAGTTATTAAGGTAGCGTCTTTAGTATATTAATAGTAATATTCAGACTCATAACCCGTCATGATGGTAGGGGTGCCACACAGGATACAGCAGCACAAAAGATGTGCAAACAACACTATACTCAGCCATTCGGGAGAGCGTAGAGAAATCACGCCTAAGCTATTACTTGATGTTATTCATAGAGGAGTTTCTATACTCCTCTTCTCCTTCCACTCTCGACTGTTCCTTGTAAAATAATTTTACAAAGACATTCCTGTCTCGTTTCATTTCCTAAACATACATGTTTTTATGGTTTCACATCTGATAACGCCTTTAGAGTTTTGTTATTCCTTACCTTATTCAATGTGGCGTGCCCCCTTGATTAATTACTCCACTACAATCCGTACGTGTTTCGATTGTGTGCGAGCTGTCCAGCCTTTTACATTTTCGTATTCAAAAAGTATTTGGTATTTTATGTATGTTCCGGTGTTGGTCTTCCTCATTCTCACTTTTCTAGAAATTTTACCTCTATGATTACTCGTTCTTTGCATTGTTTAATTTTATATTTTCAATATATGTAAGCTTCGGTTTTGCTTTCTATACTTTGAGATCATTCTACTTATATTGTGAGATCTGTATGCATGTATGTTTTTGTAGTCCTTCTGTCTAAGGCATTCTTACAACGTTTGTCTAGCATTTAATTTCAAATTCTAATATTGTCCTTATCACTCCTTAAAACAACGTCTTCTTATTTCTATAAGTATTATTAACAATAAACGTAGTCCAAATAACGTATTATGATAACGTGTTTACCATCTTGTGATTGATTATCATGTACCTTTATTCATGTAAACATGAGTGACACTTTATGTTCTAGTTGTCTCGCTTTCTGCGAGCTGAACTGCTTCTAGTTGGGTAGAATACTCTGTATACAGTTTTTTATTATTTCCATCAGTTTCAC
>CM067322.1:38975672-39036605 GCA_034231615.1 Meghimatium bilineatum
TCAACTGTTAACGCGGTATACTATACGAACATGATCCAATTGAACCATCCCAATTCTATCGGACGCGAATCACCTAGCCAATGAAGTAAACATGTTCTCCTTACTTAACCAACCACATTCCCAAAAGCAGGTGTGATGTCGTAAGACATGTATCTTGTAACATAACCGTTATGTTGTAAATATGAGATCATTTTTATAATTTATTAACTTGTTGGTTGTGAATATGTTACTGCAACATTGAAATATATTGAAATACAATCTGTATCTAAGACACACCAATGTATAATGAACAGACTGCACGAACTACAATTCATTACTGTTATCATTTATTATTAAGTACAATGTCGTGAATTCAATGATATAACTTTAGTTTAGACTATTTTATAGAAGAATACCCACTAGAATATGTATTTCACATTTTCGATGTAATTTACAGATGTCATTACAGTGACAAACTTGAAAGTCGTAATACATGTATGATATTTGTATAATTAAGGTAGATATAACAACAATGTATCATTTAAAACAGTAATTGTTTGTACTACGACATTCATAGTGCACAATTATAGTATATCAATACCATAAAATAATTCAATTCATACTAACACGGAAATCAACATATTTACCAACTGAATATCGCTGCACATCCGTAAAAAACATATTAAATATGTATAATTATGTATGGTATATAGTATATTCTTCTTCTGCTATAAACTGTAAAACATCCAGTTCCATATTTATCATGTATAGAGTGGTTCATATTAGGTGTACTTGGGTTACCCACAATTTGTTTAGCAGAACAGCGCCTATGGGATATATTGTTATTCAGTCAACAGCGGAAAATGAACAATCCTGTAGCATGTGTGTGTATGTGTGCTTTTAGACGGCAGTTACCCGTGATCGTAACCTTCCATAACAGTTACCAAGTTGTTCCGACAGGCCGACGTTGTGCTTGAACTAGTTATGAGCACGGAGTGGGTTGACGGAACAACAAAGAAACCTGTCGCAAGTTCCAGAGTTGTGCCCTGATGTCGACGTCTGCTTCGGTGGCATTGGATTTAATCACCATCGAGTCGAATGGCTGCTGGAATAGAGGGCGGATCACTTTGGGAATGCCCCACGTTCTGTGAGGCCAGTTTTCTAATCAAGAATCAAGACGACAGTGTACATTTCTCATTCTAAATAATTGAAAATATCGCTACTTCTTTATTTGTGTTCAATAGGTTAATGGTGTCTATTTCAGTTTAGTTTCTCCACTAAAAACAACAATATTGTTTTACCCATTTCTACGATGTTCTGATTGAGAAAGCCAGCTGGATTTGGCAGTTCATCTGCTTTTTCGTTACCAATGTACCTACACTGAGATGGTATCCAAAGTAGTTCTAACGTAGTTTTTCTAGACATTTCGTAGATATTGTTTTCTAATATGGTAAATTAGATTGTTTTGTTTCGTATTTTAAATGACATGTAAGGCTGATTCTGAATTACTAAAGATTGCGATATTTTGGGGTATGGACTTTCTGATGTTGTATATTTTAATTGTTGTCATCATGACATGTACCCTCTCCCTTGACATTAATGACTTTTAATTGTGTGAAAAGTTACTGTTCATATGTGGTAGAAGCATGATGTATATTCCACTACCATTGTTTGCCCTGGCTTTTATTGATGATTTGTCTGTGTACACATGAATTTTGTCCACAGACAATTTCTGATATATATTGTGATTTTAAATTTAAAAGTGACAAATCATTTCTTTTTCCTGTGACTGTGTGTGGTCTTGATATTTCATATACTATTGTTGTAGTGGTGTTTTATTTAAGTGGGTGTCCATAGTTCAGGAGATATATCCTCGCAATGTTATAAAAACTTAGATATAGAACATATCACGCATAAAATATCTTATTGATGACTTCAGATACACTATTAAGTAGTGAGAAATAATAAGAAATGCACGGTAAGTAAGTATGGAGATAGCAAAATAGAAGATGAGATGGGCAAGTCGTAGTTAGTTTCTTTTACGAATGTGTCTAATTTTACTCTTGGCTGATCCATCGAACCATATTCGGAGTGATTAAAAAGCCTTTAAGTTCTTCATAGACAAACATCCCCATTCCTATTTTTCTACATGTTTTCTTCTCCTCGCTGAGTTTGTTCTCACTCCAAAACTATCGACTCCTTCACATTGTATGATCACGTCCTGGACCAAAACAGCGGTGTCTACATAAGATTTGAAATCAGCCTTTACTGCCTGTGCATGAGCTGTCTTGCGCACCACTATGATGTGTCATGTCAATTTGTATCCGATATTTACATATTTGCGATGAAGACAAGTTGGCATGCCTCACTGACATGTCAGAGGCTGATTCAACTTCAACGTTCATCTGGTTATCAAGTTCACATATAATATATTCATCTTTCACATGAACTCGCTCAATATATATGACACTAGGCATTGTTATTGTCTCAACATGTCAGTCCACTACAAACCAAATTATGTTCATATCATATACTTCATCTCATTTCCTGCTTCTCGAGATGTCTTGTCATTCTCTTAATCTCTTTGGCAGCGTCCTCTGTGTACATGAGAGTGGAGAGAGGATATACCTTTTTCAAAAAGCCAAGTAGATGATGGAATTGTTCTGTTGTTGTCTAGACCTTGACAGTATCTTTAGGTCTGCCATGCTTGATTTGTTCATTTTAATCGAAACATGGATTTTTGTGTGTTGTCATGTGTGTTACCAATGCTTGTTAGAGATCCATTACTGTATTCCAAGTTTTTTTTATATGAAGACATTGATAATGGCTACATTTACGTGACTCTACATTTCGGCTGCCTGAATTAAACTTTTGCGTCACTGTGTGGTGATGGTGTCGCTATTTATGTCGGCGGAGAGCTGTCAAAGATGTTTCTTGTCTTATTGCAACATTTCATCGATCTGTATATATTTTATCTATATATTTTATATTGTATCGTTCTCTACAGCCCGGGATACAATTCCTAAAAGTTTTATCCAGAAGCACCAATCTCTATTGTTTTTACTATATCCAGGAGGCAACACGAGGAAGTGCTTTTAGGAACATGGTTATCTAATAACATGATGAATCACACAAGAGAAATATTTAATAAAGTCAATTGCATCACAATAATAACATGGCTATATATTAACACGAGGAATCACACAAGTGAAATACACAACCAGTTGCATCACAATATAACCTGGTTATCTATTAGCACGAGGAATCGCACAAGAGAAACACAAAACCAGTTTTACCACAATAGGATCATGGTTATCTATTAACACGAGGAATCACACAAGTGAAATGCAAAACCACCTGTATTACAATCAAGCTATAAAATCACTAATCGATGTTTTTATTATCGTGGTCATTCATATTGCAAGTTAGTTAGTTATTCCTCTAGGCCCAAAGACAGCAAATAGGGCGGATGTCAAAGATTTCCGAAGTGTCGCGTATCATTGCAATTTGTCTTAGTTTCTTCATTGTTTCCGATACCGATGGTGAACCTCTGTCTTGTAATCATTCTAAGTAAAATCTCTCTTGGTCTTTCTTCGTTTTCTCTTTTCCCCTTGGTGGCCACATCAAAGCTTAACAAGGGAGTCTCTTGGTATCCATTCGCAGCGTGTGTCCGATGTAATTCCAGCGAAGCTTTCTAATATAGGAGGGTACATATTCTTGTTTTATTTCTTGCCTGATAACTGTATTTGACGTAAAGTCCGGCCAATAGATGTTCAGTAGGCGTCTAAGACATTTGTTTGCAAAGGTGGCCAGCCTTTGTTCTAAGTTTGATGTTGGTTTCCAACTTTCGAATCCATATGTTAAATTTAGAATCACGCAAGAGTTGAAGATTTTGATATTTGTGCTGTTACCTATCGTTTTTGAATGTCATATATTTGATAGTTTATTTAATGTGTTTGTAGGCAATGCAATACGGTTTAATAATTCTGTTATTGAATCTCCTGTTGTTGGTATCTTGCTGCCAAGGACTATGACTTTCTTGACGTTTTCCAGAGTGTTGACGTTTGATGTCCCTTGATTTGTTGGTAAGGTCAAATATTTATTGTTTTGGATGTGTTGATTTCAAGCCCAAGTTGGGCAGAGAATAGTTAAAGGCGATCCATTTTTTGGGCATCTTCATGAGTTGAGTTAAGTAACGCCAGATCGTCGACATTGTCGAGATCTTAAAGACTTTTATTTTCAAGCCATTCAATATCACGATTTTTATCTGCTGTAAAATTTCGCATGACTCAATCCATTTTTAATACTAAATTGCATCGTTAACATGACACATCCTCGTTTCACTCTTATTTACTGGGAACCATTCATAATTGCCAGCTTCTGTTCTTACACATCATCATCTGTTGTCATAAAATGCTTTTATAATGTTCACGTATTTCGTTTGGAATCCACATATTTCAAGAATGTTCCAGAATAAAGGTCTATGTATAATATAAAATGTCTTTTGAAAGTCAACAAAGTTTATAATCAGCTGTGATTGGTATGCTACTGATTCTTCTATTATTGTCCTGAGTGTAAATATTAAGTTTAAATTCTTTCTATACTACCATACTACAAAATACTTTTCTAGGGATTGAGGGTAGTGCAATGCCTCTTCAGTTGTTGCAATCAGTTTTGCAAGTGTTGCAAGGTATTTAGCAGTTGTCACAACAATCGGTTGTGGTCTATTTAATATTTCTTTAAAGAATTCGGTCCCCCTGTTTTTTTTTTCTTTGGATGTTAATAACTGTCCATGTTTGTTTTTAATTGCATTATTTGTTGTTAGTGTATGGTTGCAGAGTTTGTTTCATTATTTGAAATAGTGTTTTGCTTTCTCCCAGTTCCAGCTGCTGTCTCTGCTTCAGTAGCTAGTTCATTAATAAAGTTTCGTTTGTCTTTTCTTGCGCTGTTTTTTAAAACTCTTTATCCAGAATTATATATTTCTTTTTGTTATTGAGAGTGGATCTTTTCAAGATAGTAAAGTTAGTTTGGCTATTTTTCTCTCTTGTATTTTCTACGAAGTATCTTCACTTAACCATTTTTCTTTTGGCTTATTTATAGCCTACTTTATTTACTGCGGCGTCTTTTAACGTGTTTTTTTAGTGTATTCCAATGTTGGTTCTGTTATATCAGTATTATTAATTTGTGTGTATGTTGTTCTTGAGTAGAGTATTTAGTATGCACCATTTCGTTGTATAATTTGTCTTTTATTTGTAATAATTGTCAATTCAATTTCCTAAAACATCTATTGATTTTTGGATTCTTTTAAGTTTTAGTTTTAATGTAGCAATACATATATTGTAGTCACTGCCAACATCTGCTCCACTGTACGCTCTAACATCATTTACTGAGGAACGAAAATGTGTGTTGATACAGATATGGTATATTTGGTTCTTTATGATATTGCCTGCAGTGTTATATGCTATTTTGTGAATGCGTTTATGTGGAACAATTGTACTCATAATTGTACTCATAATTGTACTCATAATTGTTCTCATAAAATAATGAGACGGATATTGCATGTATTCTAACGTAAATACATATGCGGCAATGAAGCATATTTCAGATATGTGAAATGATGAGTCAGGATCGTCGTCTATATAACCTCTAAAGTATTTGGCCTCTGTTTATTGTGTTTTCTTTGTTGTCATATTCTGCACTGATTCTCACTTCCCTGCCGTGTAACATGGATGTGGGAAATGTAATGCATTTTATCATGGCTTAACATCGACATATGCGTATTTAAAAACCAATATTTTGCAACATTGGTATAGAAATTTTGAGAAGTTTTAGCATTCTAAATGATTCGTAGTCATAGTACCATTCAGCTCCCCCAACCCTTAATCTCCCACAACGACATGTATGATACGAGGCTATGGTATTATTCATTGATCCCCGTTGGGGGTCTTTGCAAGACACATGCATTTTCTTTAACTGGGATGTTCTGTTAGTTATCGTATGTGGTATATTTCCACCACTATGATTATATAATCCCGTTAGCAGTGAGCAGATTTCATTGGACAGTCGGTAGGTTTTTCTGACAAAAACACATCTTTACTCATCCCATGAAGACTTGTATACTGCTCAAAATCATGGTTGTGTAAAGGCAGTATGTATGAATGAATTTTGGTCTCCGAATGTGATTCAAGTCTGTATGTATTCCAGGATTACCACGGCTATCTATAAATACATTATACACTTCTGGTCAAATATCTCATTAGACGTATATCAGATTTGTTAACCCATTCGCAGTAATGGACATCTATAGAGAGATATTCGCAGTAATGGACATCTATCATTCCCGGTCACACATGAGATTGTCACAAAAGAACAAAAGTAGAATGTCACTGGCCTACATTACATCGCTATCCATGGGGCATATTTTATAGAAGAGACAAAAGATAGAGTTTAGACACGATGTGACAATGATTTCTTTTGACTGGTGATAAGTTCGCTGCCTATCACCCAACTTCCCATAGTCGCCTTCTACTGTATGCCTCGAAGGAAGACCTATTCTTTGGATCCTGAACGTCTAGTCAAGGCCTCATGTGCAACACGTGTGGTGTTTCTACAATATAATAATTATTTAATTTGTTAGTAAACAGATCAGCATAATTGCACATTAAACCATTGATCTATAACAAATCCTTCAGAAATTAGCAACCACACACCCTCAACCATGTTCTGGCTTAACAACCTCTACTTATTATCTGCATAACACGATGTCACGTCTTTAAATTTAGTATTGTGAATATCAGTTCCGCCAATTGTTTGTCCGGGCGTCATAGTTGCCATAACATAATGTATATTCACACGTTAAATGTATCTGGCATCAGCATGCCCTACACAAATATCAATTATTTTCAACAAAGGTGGTTTCATCAATTCCAAACAAAGTTTTCTTGCCCTTGCATTCTCAGTATTTCTCAGCATGATCATATATCCGCCGAGAAAGCACACACTAGTATAGGATTAAAATTTCAACCATGGCATTACTCTACTAAGAATATCTTCATGGCAATACTATTTGTAGTCATAGCTAAAACACACATTTCCTGCCACGCACGTATCTGTTCAACCTACACCCTCGGTCGGAAGTTAGCTTCCTACATTCCGAAAAGATTCATCTATGAACACTACTACATCTTTCTTAGACATCAATCACGAAATTCCACCGAAGACGGATGTGTCGGGCGAGTGTAGCAAATAAAACGGTGACACAATTTCCATTCCCTGGATTACATCATGCTGGAAATCTAGTTGGACAATGGTCCTGCTAAAAGAGAGATCGATCGGGAGTTTGAGAATGACCACTGAAGAATAATAAGAATTACGAAATGGATTTCTCCACCTTTATTGTGTTCTGCAGCCGACGCTCTATTGTCAAGTCTGATATTTAATGAGATTGTGTTACGCTCTTCTATTAGCAAGGTTCCCCAATTCACCATCAGGTTCTATGTTCTCAGGTGAGTATACTTGTTGAATTGTATCCTCCACATGACGCATCCAATATATTCCTTTTTCAGCTTGTTTATATGTATTGCACTAATATATCCATGGACATGATAGTGCATAATTGCAATACCTATTTCATGTGACATATTCTTTCCAGAATGTTATCATTCTTATGGATTCTCTGAACACTCCGCGAATTTGGCCAGTTGGCATGTCGCTGCAGGAAACACGTTTAACAATATGATATACCACTCGATATCCATGGATAATAAACACCTTAAACAGATAAAATATTTCACTTACTTAGGAAGCATTATAACGAGTCAAGCAGTTAAGAAACAGTTAAGAGATAAAAATAGATGAAACAAAACATACACGATCCTAGAACAGATGACACGTATTTTTAAAAACAAAAACGTAAACATAGACACTAAAGTTGAATTATACAAGACGAGTATTATACTGGATAATGACAGCACAAGAGAAAAGAAAAATAGTGACACACGATAGGACATGTCTACTAAGAATACTCGAAGCGTTATTAAGAGATAGAATTAGAAACGATGACATCTAATAGATAACCAAATACAATACAAGTATTGGAAAACATCAAAAGTCAACACATCAAGTGGTTTACACACACTTGCAAACTACCAAAAGACAGCATGTCACAGATGTCCATGATACATAGACATAACGGCTTTAAAGCCAGAGGAAAACAAGGTAAAAGATGAATCACAGAAATCAAAGAAACCACAGGAACAAGCTTACAAACAGCACACATGAAGGTGATCTCCAGAGAACGCCGGAAGGCAAAAAAGAGCCGCATCGTATAGATAGATAGAAAGAAAGAAAGACAGATAGATAGATAGATAGATATATAGATAGATAGATAAAAAGATAGATAGATAGATAGATTAGATAGATAGATAGATAGATAGATAGATAGATAGATAGATAGATAGATAGATAGATAGATAGATAGATAGATAGATAGATAGATAGATAGATAGATAGATAGATAGATAGATAGATAGATAGATAGATAGAAAAGATAGATAGATAGATAGATAGATAGATAGATAGATAGATAGATAGATAGATAGATAGATAGATAGATAGATAGATAGATAGATAGATAGATAGATAGATAGATAGATAGATAGATAGATAGATGTATGGATGGATGGATGGATGGATGGATGGATGGATGGATGGATGGATAGATAGATAGATAGATAGATAGATATATAGATAGATAGATAGATATATAGATAGATAGATAGATAGATAAATAGATAGATAGATAGATAGATAGATAGATAGATAGATAGATAGATAGATAGATAGATAGATAGATAGTTTCTTGATTATAAACTGACTTCACAGCACGTGGGACAATCCTTATAATTTCTCTGCCCTCCGTTCCATCAGCCACATCATTGTACGTAGACTTTGAGTACTAGTCAGGTGTTTATTGTGCTGTTATGATCTTCGGACTTGCCATACAAATTAATTTTTCTTCCTTCACCTCTGGATACTTCAATTTCGAAATTTGTCTGCATGTGTACATTCTCAGCCTCATTGACATCATCTTCATCTTGAAATTGATTTATTACTGGCTTCATTAAGTCTTCTTTATCTCATCTCAGCATTGTGCCGTTTATCGCCACATTGCCTGCCAATACGTCAGCCATCTCGTTCCCTCGTGACCCCATCATTACCAGGGCATTATATCCATGTAATAATCTGGACAAATTAGTTGTTCAATAAGTCCAACCATTATTTTCTAATCATGACTTTTTCTATCTTATGCTGCAAGCTTTCAGAGTTTGTGAGTATTGCCGTTTGTATTCATGAATCAGTTATTAACCACATAAGTACTGCTGTAACTCTCTCTATTTCCATCTTCATGCTCGATGTGCCAGTGGAATATGCCGAAGATCGCTCAACCAAATTATCGCCGTTTCTGTAAGCAACAAAACCCCAACCGATTTTATTTGTATTTCTATTAATGAAGCCATCTGTGTATATAATTATGTCTTGTGGTTTTGAGTGTAACTGGATGAGTTTATGCACTGTAACCTAAGCCCTGCTAGCCGTCAATCATTCTGTATCATTGTATCTACACATTGTATCTACACTTGTATCTACACATTGTATCTACACTTGTATCTACACATTGTATCTACACTTGTATCTACACTTAATATATTTGCAGTATTACTGCATTTATTTAGCTTTTAAGCGTTCCATGCTGTTATGTCTCTTTGTATGACCAAAAAAAACACTGCTTTCTTTGTTAGTGAGCCAGTCCTCTTCGGCGTTTGTTGATCTTAACACTTCTTGATTTGTCAAGGCAGACAGACTAGCAAAGATGGGAGCTCACGAAGAACAGCCATATACACAAACACCTATGCGCACAGTTAAAATTATGCTAAATTATGTGAACAAAGAAAATTGGATGAACAGATCGGGAATAAGGAACATTGGGAGGGAAATCTATAAATATATGACGAGCCCAAATCCTAAAGACAAAATAAACTTCCTGAGAAAGAAAGACCAGAGTATCATCTTCCGACTGCGCACTCAACATGTGCAGCTTAACAATCGCCTGAACAGAATACAACCACCAACACACTCCAGGATGCCGGCTGCAATCCCTATGAATTTGTTGACCACCACCTTTTTTAACATGCAGCGCCGGATGACAGGAAAATTATTCTCCCTCCAGGGCCAGATAAATGGAACACATTATATGGAACACAACAACAGCACACAAACACATGCATATATCACACAATGACATTGGGTCAAAGGGCATGAGCCCATGGACCACTGGATCAGCAACCGACCAACCAATAACTAAATATTCGATTTTTATTTATTTAAAAAAAACCAGTACCGTAGTCTTAGTGTTAAAAGTGCATTATGTGTAATAATTGTTAACTGCAAACACCATATTTATTGACTGCTTACAAATGTAAACAATTATAAAACATCCAAGCCTGTATGAACAATACTTTACAGACATGTATTTAAAGAATATTGTGTAATATGTGGTACCTGTTTCATGTATCCAACAGAAATAACTGACGTAAAACCACTCTGTATTTACTGCTCATGTGATAGTAAATGAATATATTAACAGATGAATTTATAGATTCCAAAAAAAATCCTAAAGCTCCAAGTAAGATTAAAATATTTCTGTGCTTGCCATTAATAGACAATTCTGGAACAATTACCATTGCTATAAAACCGAAACTCACCGGAACAAAACACGCTATAAAGAGACTAGAAATCATGACAACCATTTTAGCAACTTTTTTGTTGCGATTGGAAATATTGTCTGCTTGTTCAGATGTTGATGACTTTTTCAACCATTTAGCTTTCTTGCCAAGTTTTATTACAAGCACTGTTGTACATATAATAACAACACAGAAGGCGCTGAAAGGTATTAAAACGTTGTTGATAACGAACGACACCTCTTCCACTTCTTGTCTACCATCTGTAAACACAAGACCAATCAGTGATCTGTTTCTCCTAATGTCAAACCTTGGACCAAGCCTGTTGACGACATATAGTGGAGCAACGCTGGATATGAGTAGTACGAAGACGCATGTAATAACAATAGCTACTCTCTGCGATGTGATGATACTTTTTACCTGAAGAATAAAACCAAAGAGATGTACTGTCACAAAAATAACACAACATATTTTAAGATTTTTTGTGTGTAATAAATTAGTGTGTAACCAATAAGCATGAGTTTTCCTACGTTTCTCATACATGTCACTTTTTAATCATATTCTTTTTCTGCGAGCTGGCATTTTTAATATTTTCTTTATATTATACATTCTTAGAAGTTTGCAGATGCTTTTTGTACATTTATACTGTTCACAGAAATACGGCATTCCACGTCTAACATTTTATATTGATGTAGAATTGTCTTACAAGATGTGTTTCCAGAAGCCACTGCCTCGGTTCTAAGATATTTTTGACAGCAAGGACTGTAGTCTCTTGTCCGTAACATAAGTAGGTTCTTTCGATACGAATATATTTTCAAATTTTCTTTATTTTCTATTGTCCTGTCAGTAACCATTTCTCAAAACCATCTTTCTTCTCCACGAAGAAGCGGTAATATTTACATACTGTAACATATTCTTGTTATATTTGCTACCTGATATGATTTCACATTTTTCATGTTGTCTTTCGCATATACATACATACATACATACATACATACATACATACATACATACATACATACATACATACATACATACATACATGCACACACATACATAAATACATACATACATACATACATACATACATACATACATACATACATACATACATACATACATACATACATGTATGTATGTATGTATGTATTTTTAAAAAGGGTATAAAATCCGTAGAAGATTGACTTCCCTGTACTCGGTTTCCCATATGTACTCGGTTCCTCTCAACGAAGCGGCACGTCGCCTGCCGAGAGTACCACTCATAGCACGTAACTCCGTAGCTTCAAGAATAATCCACCGGGATCTCCGATAAAAATCAACGGTATAAACAAGACGACAAGAGCCGGATTCGAACCCGTGACCTCTTGAACACATGGCGAACAGCTTAACGTATGTATGTATGTATGTATGTATGTGTAAGGGAGTCGCGTTAGCGTAGTGGTTAGCGCACTATCTTCGCATATGAGTGGTCCTGGGTTAATTCCCTAGTTGAGGGGGAATGCTTTTCAGATCGTAATGGATCCCATGTCGACACAGCCTTATATGGGTACTAGATTAATCCGGGAAGTAAAGACTGAAATAGAGAGTAGACGGCTACCTCTCCCACATAGCAGAGACACTGAATTATGAGATTGCTAACATCTCAAACCACTACAACTACTCCATTACAAAATGTTATGAGTTAACATTATCTTTTTAACCTTTAATGGTGAAGCTATGCATATACATCTCTCAACAGTAATCAAAGCTGTAATCCAACCAGTAACTCTAGTAAATGTAGTATGTGGCATCCCCGCAGTTAGATACTGTACTTCAAGCGAATCAAAAGGTAGGCCAGCATCACCGAACGCAGGAGTATTGCAGATGTTTGTCCAGATCAGTGTTGCAAGACATCCCAAATCTGATATAGCCAAACCTTTGAAACAGAGTTTATAGAATACAGTGGTTTATTGCAGAATATACTATGTATACATTACATACGTAATAATTGTCCAGCAAGTTTTCTGCAATGTAATGAGATATGCCAAATGTATATATATATATATATATATATATATATATATATATATATATATATATATATATATATATATATATATATATATATATATATATATATATATATAAAGTGAGTAGTGACTTGAATACTCTTCATGGCAGGATATATATTAATTGCAGTGTTATTGGTATGTATTCTACACATTCTACTATGTAATATAAAAGAAACATCTCTCTATGACAGATATATGTATCAAGGAATTTAACATAAATATGTATGTTTTTAAATTATGAGAAGAAAGAATACAATGTATGTGTGTGTTTAAAAATAAGAAAGTTCCAATCCTATTTCAGGCAATAATAATATATTGTGATCACAAAATGAATGAATACGTCGTTTGTTGTTCTACACTGTGGGTATGAGTAAATTAAGTTTTTATTATCTTGGAGTTGGAGAGTTATGATACTTTCAACAAAAAAATATACTGTACCTAACAGACTAATGTTGACTGGATCTCTGATTCCTTGCTTGGCAAAACATATAACATTAACAACGTTAGCTCCAATCCCAAAAATGTCAATCATTTGGCAAACGAAAGTGAAAAAAATCCATTGAATTATCACAATTATTTCATTGCTTAAGATGTTATCCGATAGTATGATATGTGAAGATACAGTATATACATGCGTTTCATTTTGATTAATCATTATAACTACAAAACAAATGACGTATTTGTACGGAATTATTTGTACAATACTCATTTGATTCGTTGACGAGTGTTGTGAATGAAGATGACACATATAGTGATAAACTGTCTTCTAGTGGAAATCGCAAAGAACTGCATCTGCACAATTATCATTGTTTCATATAGGGAAGCTCATAATTGACGTTAACAATCGTGGATGGTCTGTCACAGTGTGTGAGTTATTGGCATGTGGAGGCAGCCTTTTATAATAGAGATGAACAAATAAACTATTTAGACATATTGAAAGACATGGCAACTTATTGAGTAGGATAGGGTAGGGGACGTGTCAGGAAATAAGCGAAGATACCAGTAGGAAATAAAAGTCATAGATGGACAGATCTATCAGAGTGCACCCAATATCACGTTGCAGCCAGTCTTTTTTTGTGTGGAGATATCAGTTGATGTTGCTAATTATGATACTAATGTGTGAATTTTCACTCATATTATTCAGTATGTATATTTCCATATAAGATGTCACTTTGTTGAGCATCATGAAAGTTTATTTTTACAGACTGACATATTTAGTGAGACCTATCATCTTATTTCAGACCACATCTCGTTTTGTTTTATTTATAACGCAATTCGATATGTATATTAATATGAGTTGTGTCACATCACAAGCCTCAGTTTTGGTGACATGCACAATTCGTCAACTGTATATATTCATTTATTTTATTGCATGTAGTGCCTCCTCTACTCCCTATTCGGTCAGGTGAATTGAGGGTCACGTTTGCTAATAATTCATTGTGTGCACATACATCCACATACACCCACTCACACACGAATACATCATGACCGTAGTAAATAAATAAAGCTGAATTAATTAGGACCCCATTCACTACATACTTGTAATCTTCTCTTTTTTTTCTTTTTTCTTTTCGTTTTATACCCATTAACGCTTTGCAGCGCCAGAGGTAGAATCGTTCTCTGGAGATGACCTTTATGTGTACCTCATATATATTTGTTTTCGTTGATCTGTTTCTTTCTGAAATCTATCTTTTGCATGATCTGTCCATGCCTTTTTATCTACTGTCTGTATAGTAATGATTTTGTGGATTGGCATACCACAAATGGCAACGGCGACTTCAAATATATAAATATCGATCAACCGAAACCACAATAAGGATCACGTGACAATTCTAGATATTAAGTCTTATTAGAGACGCTTGTGCCCCCATACGTACAGAAAAAGGCAGGTGTCTAATCAGCCACAAGAAAATGAGTAAGAGATCTCACGGTCCTAGATCGACAAGGAAAATCGTTACTGAACAATTGCTAAAGTCGAGACTAATCTGGACATTTCTAATCCACCACTTGTTGGGGTATCTGGTTAATCATTTAAAATCATTTAAAAACTATGTGCTATGACACTATTTAATAATTCCGTTACATTTACCTAGTTTCATTTTACATTATGTTGGCTATTCTTATTATAGGTACTAAGTATTTATTTCTTCTTCTCGTGTAACACACATCATGTCCGTGTTAGTTATAATTACTTATTACTTGTTTTACCATCGAATATAAATCATATTATATTGGCAATGCTAATTATATTTGTATTATCACGTGCTCCCTCAATTTATGTAATGCATAGCCTCTTTTATTTTTTATTATTACCTTCTATTTGTGTTAATATTTATATGCACCTGTTTCTAGAGGGATTTTGTTCTAGAATTATGATAAATGAGCACTTTACGCTATATGCGATGGTTTTGAGAGACGTTCTTAACAAACTGTAAACGTTTACCATATATTTGATATTTGTGATAATTATGAATAAAGGATTCCATTTATAAACGTTTTTATTTGTATTCTGCATGGTACATTGAATGGATACAGTTTAAAAGTATTTAACTATTAACTTGGTATAATATTTGAACATTAACTAAACATAAAAGTTATGTTGTAACTCGTGATGATTGTTGTAGTTTACGAACATGTTTCTCGTAAACATGGTACATCAATATGGAAATATATTGAAAAACAAACTGTTTTTACGATATAACACTATATAATGAAAAGACAATGATAACTACAATTCATTACTGATATTATCAAGCACAATGTCGTCAATTCAATTATATAACTTTACTTTAGACTATTATTATAGAAGTATTAATCACTAGCAAATGTATTTCACATTTTAGATATAATTTGCAGATGTCATTGTAGTGACAAACTTCACCGTCGCAATAAATGTATGACATTTGTATAATTAAAACTAGATATAACCACTATGTACCATTTAAAACAATATTTTCCTATACTACGACATTCGTATTGCATAATTATATTATGTCAATACAATAGAAGAATTCAATTACAACTAACAAGAAAATGAACATATTTACCAACTGAATGTCGCTGCAATTACCGTAAAAATATTAAATGTATACAGTTATACACGGTATATTGTATATTTTTCTTCTTCTGCTATCAATTGTAAAACATCCAGTTCTTTATTTATCATGTATATGGTGGTTCATATTAAGTTGTCTTGTGTTTCCCACACTTTGTTTTGCAGAACAGCGCCTATGGTCTATATTGTTATTCAGTCAACAGCGGAAGTTAAACAATCATTTATTTTGATGTATTTGATGTCTGTTTTGTTGCTCCACAGATGCAGATCGCAGAATCATTGATACCGATTAGGTGTATTTGTGCTTTATTACGGCAGCGTAGGCTACCTTTCCTATTCAAAATATCGTGACTTCTTTATTTGTGTTCAATATGTTAATAGAAGAGTTCTCTTTCTCTGTTTCCGTTTAGTTTTCTCCACTGAAATCGCAAATATTATATTACCCATATCTACGCTGATGCGATGGTTATTGTCAGCTGGCTTTACCAAATTGCATGCTTTATCGCTCGCTACCAAGGACTCTACATTGAAAATGTATAGAATGTAGTACTACTCTCGTTTTTCTATGTAATTCGTAGATATTGTTTTCTGATATTTTAAATATGATTGTCTTGTTTGGTATTTTAAATGACTTGTAAGTGCTTTTGAATGAATGAATATTGCCATATTTTTGGGTATGGACATTCGGATGTTAGATATTTTAACTGCTGTCATCATGACATTTGCCTCTGCCTTGACATTAACCCTTTTTATTTGTGTGGCAAGATACTGTTCATATGCGGTAGAAGCATGATGTATATTCCACTGTCACATTTTGTCCTGATTTTTGTTGCTGATCTGTCTGTGTACACATATGTCCAGAAATTTCTAGCATATTGGAATTTCAAATCATTTCTTTCCTTTTCTGTGACTATGTGTGTGGCCTTCGTATGTGTGTGCAGATACTATTGCTGTAAATTTGTTTTGCTTGGGTGTCCATAGCTTATGAGATATATATTCTCGCACTATTATAAGAAATTTAGATATAGAACATATCACGCATAAAATATCTTATTGATGACTTCATATATAATATTAAGTGAGAAATAATAAGAAAGGCACAGTAATTATGTTTGAGGACAGCAAAATAGAGGAGTAAATGGACACGTCGTGGTTAGTCTTTCACAAATGTGTCTAATTTTACCCCATGCCTGCTTTATCTAACCACATTCGAAATTATGCCACAGCCTTGTAAGACCTCATAGACAAACACCTTCATTCCTATATTTCTATACATTATCTGCATCTCCCTGAAAGTGTTCTCACTCCTCGACTCCTTCACATTCGATGATAAAGTTTTGGACTAAATCAATGGTTTCGCCATAACATAACTAAGATTGGACACCGGCTATTACAGCCAGGGCATGACCTATCTTGCGCTCCAGGTACATTCTACTAAGATGGGACATTTCTTGTTTATGTTTGATATGTACATTGATGCGATGAAAACAAGCTGTTATGCATCACTGACTAGTCTGAGCATGATTCAACCACAATTTCCTACCGACCATCAAGTTCACATCTTCTATCTTCATCTTCCACATGAACTTCCTCAACATATGTGACACTAGTCATTCCTCCTTTCACTACACATCAACCCACAGCAAACTGAATGATGCTCATACCTTACACCTCTTCTCACTTCCTGCGTCTCATGATGGCTTGTCATTCACGTAACCTCTTTGTCAGCGCCGTCTGTGCAGTGGGGTCAAGACTTTTTTTTGAGAAAGCCAAAGAGATCATCGAATTTTTCTGCTGTTGTCTGTACCATGACAATACCCTCAGGTCTGACGTACTTGAAGTGTGGTTCCTGTCCTGTCAAGACACCCTTAGAGATGCACGTACAACTTCCTCCACGTAATTTCAACCTTTTTCTATTGCTTTCCACTTCGTCAATTATGATGTCCACCATTGTGTCCAGTTCCTGCACCATCCTCTTCTGAACGTGTGAAGTATCATATGGCCCACTCTGTTTGCATACACATGTGACCACATTTCTGTATATTAAGGTTAGATTGGTCCACGACCGAATCTGGCCGGTTGTCTTACGTTCTTTGGCAGTACCAGCTATATAAGTAGGATATGCTGCACGAAAATATATGTGTTACGGATACGTTATGTTCAATTCACGGAAGATGATTTCACAAGTACCCCATAACGTCATTTACGCAATAATTTACAAACGTCCCTACGCCACATACATACGGGAGACGTACTGGAAGCTCACAAACAAATTATGTCAATATTTGCGCAGTATCAAACATTGGTCTGGGATTCCTGCTGCTGGCAACATCAAAAGCGTCATGACATCATGGTGCACCATGTTGACAATTAAGTTGCGCTCCTACGGTGACCGAGATTCCCATGCGATTGAGAACCCGCATATCATCGAATGATGATCATTACAGCGAGTTGGGATAAAAATCCGTCATTCGTATGTGTAGGTGCCCTTTTATATTCGAACACTTTTCTTTGCGTGTCATATTGTCCATATGTGCTAATATCCTGGTAAATTCAAACAAGAAACACGTGGATAAATGAAAATAATTATTATGTCTGACTGGAATTGAACAATTGTCCTTTCTAGTGGCATTGAATCACCTTGCAACTCAAGTAAACACGTTTTCCATACTCGATCAACCACATCCCCAAAATCGGATGTGATCTCGCAGGACACTCAACACGTGTACTATGTCACTGAGAACGAATGAATCGAGACAATGACTATTACAAGAACCGGGAACATCCCAAACACGTATTCAATTATCCTCAGGATCACAAACATAGAACATCGGCATTCGTACTATACGGACATATACGTATGTTTAAACTTAAATAACATAGAGATAGGACAATGGTGCTTCAAATAGAAGCTCTTGCAAGTAAATTCGAGTAGAAAGCATGGTGATATTTCTGCAAACTTTCTTGACAACTTTTTTCTTTTTTATCTTTTTTAGATGTTTTTTTTTTCAATTACACTTTCCGGGTCTTCTATACGTATCCCGTCTAAGCAGTATTACTTAAATACAGCATTGTTCTGTCCATGTGTACCATCGTCATGTGGTATGTTGTGTTCTTAAAGTCATTTTGGTCGACACATGAATTTGTGTGTGTTATCTTGTATCGTACCAAAGATTGTTCAGAGATTCATTACTGTATTCCAAATTGTGTATATGGGGACATTGATAATGACTACATTTTCCGTGTCTCTATATTTCGACTGCCCGTGTTAGCATGTCTTGTTTCACTGTGTGATAACGGTGCCGCTACCTGTGTCGGCGGAGAAATGTCAAAGATATTGCTTGTCTTATTGCAGTAACTTATCGCTCTATATATAGGGACCTTGGCCCAGGATTAGATACCTAAACGGGTTATCCAGAATGAAACCAATCTATATCATTATTTTGTATTTCCAGGAAGCACCATGAGGAAATGCTTTTAGGAGCGTGGTTATCCGTCAACAGGTGGAATCACACATAAGAAATGCAAAACCTGTTGCACCACAATCCAGCTATAAAATCACTAATCCAGCTATAAAATCACTAATCCAGCGATAAAATCACTAATCCAGCTATAAAATCACTAATTCAGCTATAAAATCACTAATCGATGGTTGAATATTTTCTTGGGTTCATTTATATTGCAAATTTTCTAACGTAATTAAGTATGTCGAAAACAAACACATTTCATATATGTGGAATGATGAGGCAGTATCATCGTTTATGTAACCTAGAAAGGATTTGGCATCTGTTTATTTTATTAGTCTGGCTCTGTGAAAGTGGTACAGAACGCGTCTGTGGCGACCAATGTACCGAGTTCGATACCCAGCAAAGGCAATTGTGCATTCGGTCCGATTGAAATGGAAAACTACTGAACATATTTATATTGCTTAGAAAATCATCA
This sequence comes from Meghimatium bilineatum, assembly GCA_034231615.1. Classification (NCBI taxonomy): domain Eukaryota; kingdom Metazoa; phylum Mollusca; class Gastropoda; order Stylommatophora; family Philomycidae; genus Meghimatium; species Meghimatium bilineatum. The sequence continues at coordinate 38,995,439 of CM067322.1, forward strand.
CAGCCAACACATGCTGGATTATAACAAAAGCTAAGAACTGTAATGGATATGCTAGCAAAACATTTGTTGTTTTTTTGGTTGTCTAGTTGTCATATTCTGCGCTGATTCTCACTTTCCTGCCTGTTAACATGATTGGTGAGAATGGAATGCTTTGCATCATAGCTTCATTTCGACCTATTCGTATTTAAAACCGATATTTGCAACCGTAGTGTAGAAATTTCTAGACGTTTTAGCATTCTAAATGGTTGGTATTCATAGCAACATTCATCTCTTCCAACCCTTAATCTCCCACAACGACATGTATGACACGTGGAAATTCATTGATCCCAATTCATTGAGTCTATGCAAGACACACACATTTTCTTTAACTGAAATGGTCTGTTAGTTATCTTATGTGGTATATTTCCTACGGAGATTACATAATCCATTTAGCCGTGAGCAGATAGCACTTGACAGCCCATATCTATTCTGAACAAAAATAGTCTCACCCCATGCAGACCTGAACAAAAATAGTCTCACCCCATGCAGACTCATATACTGCTGTCTGAAAGTTTTGTTTGTGCAAATGTAATGTGTGTGGATCCATTTTTTGTCATAGAATGACATTCCAATGTGCGCAGTATTCCAGGATTACTACGACTTTTTAGGAAAACACCATACATTCTTGGCAAATATCTCATTAGACATATGTCATATTTGTTGATTCATTCGCAGTAATGAACATATATCATTCCCCGTCACACAGGAGATTGTCACAAAAGAACAAAAGTAGAATGCCACTGGTCTGCTTCACTTTGTCATCCATGGGCTTATTTTATAGAAGAGACAAAAGCTAGAGTTCGAGATGAGAGGTGACAATGATTTCTTTTGACTGGTTACACGTTGGCTGCGTATCTCCCACTTTTACATAGTCTCTTATTGTATGCCTAGAAAGAAAGCCTAAACCATGCATCATGAACTTCTAGTCAACACGAGGCATGTTTCTAAAATATAGTAAGTTATTTCATTTGTTACTCAACAGATCAGCCTCAATGCACATCGAACCACTGATCTATTAGACATCCTTCAGAGTGTATCAACTGACCACTCTTAACCATGTGTTAGATTACCAATCTCCACTGATTACCTGAGTAACACGTTATCCAGTCTCTACATTGATTATTGCAAATATCGGTTCCGCGCATTTTTTACCCGTTCAACATTGTTACTTTAACATAATGTATATCCACAAGTTAAAGTTCTCAGACATCAGCATACACACATATAAATTATTTTCAACATAGGAGGTTTCATTAATTTTAACCAAAGTGTGCGTGTCCATGAATTCTCCATATTTCTCAGCATGATCATATATCCGTTGAGAAAGCACACAATAATGTAGGCTTAAAACCTCAACCATGTCATTCCTCTACCGATAATTTCTTCATTGCAATACTACTTGTAGTCACAGCTAAAGCTAACATTTCCTGCCACGCAAGTATCTATCAAACCTGCGCTGCAATAGTCAGCTGCCTACATTCCGAAAAGATCCATCTATGCAAGCTACTAGATCTCTCTTAGACATCATTCACGAAATGAATGTCTCTACTGTTAACGCGTTCTATATCATACACCCTATTTTCAAGTCTGAGATGTTTACTGAGATCTTGTTTCCTGTTCTATTAGCGATGATTCCCCAATTCACCACATGTCCCTCAGGCAGACATTATTCCGTTGTATTGCAGCTTACTACATCACAGCACTGGCGTACATGTTGAATTGTACCCTCCACCTGACGTTTCCAATATGTTCATTTTTTAAAGCACGTTTACCAGTATCGCCCTAAGATATCCTTGGAAATGGTAGTTTAATGTCACTATCTATTTCATGTGATATATTCAGCATGGTCCATGGGACATATTTTTCTGCCCCATCCCATCCCATCCCATGGCAAGTTATGCCTGTCCCATCCCATCCCTTCCCATCCCATGGGATTACTATTATAATATTAATATGGAATACATTTAAAATAAAATTATGAAATTTATGAAAGTTTAGGTTTAGTGTCTACTAAATAGGACTACATATACAAAGAGACATGCAAAACGACAAAATTATTTTACAAATCGCGAAAGACGACAATCAACAATGGCTGACTAGTCGCGCACATGCGCAATGTGCCAGTCTGGCAGTGTTACCACTCGTCAAATTGAGAAAAACCTAGACAAGCCTTTAAATACATGGGAAATACAAATATGTGCTGTCCCATCCCAACCCTTTCCATGTGACGTTTCCCATGGGAATCCCATGGGAATAACATTCATATGGACAAGCCTGGATATATTCTTTTCAGAACGTGGTCTTCCTTATGGATTCTCTGAACAATCTGCGATTCTGGCGAGTTGACCGGCAGCTGCTAGAGACATGTTTAAGAAATCTTATATAACACTGCACTATTGTCATCTTGGACGCCCTTTCCCTTGTCACCGCTAACTCTGCCATCAGTTACTAATCTTTACACGATGTTATGTATCTGTATATGGCGAAACAAGACAGCTTTCTTGTTAGGATTTTGTTAATGAGCCAGTCCTCGTTGAAGTTTATTGATCTTAAGACTTCTTGATTTGACTTCAGCTAAAAAATGGCGTAGTAAATGAATGAATTTTATTGTGTGTTATTCCATACACGAGCTTATTTAATTCCTTCGCTATTCCGGGCTATCATATGGATGTGAGAGCAAGACAAACTCTTTATATTCAGAAAGTACTGAATTTCGAGTACAAATGTCTTCATAGAATAAATAATACCCATTGGAGTCAATTCAAATCGAATGATAAAATCAGAGATGAGGCACATACCCATTTCATCACAAATGTTATCAAAAAACGCCGTTGGTCCTACATCGGGAATGTCCTACGCACAGACATCAACGTAATACACCATCAATCTCTTGAATGAGATACATACAGGCAAAATATCAAGGGATAGACCAAAATAAACAATCAGAAGAACAATACTTAGAGAAAATAAAACAATAAATATACATACTATTCAAAAACTGCACAGAAAAGCTTTGAACAGACAGAATTGGAGAGATCTGACCTCTGCCGTATGCGCTAACTTCAGCGCAAAAGAAAAATGATGATGATGATGATGATTCCATATACGGATTTGCCCCTGAAAGCAATGGCAAAATACGGGAGTAATGTTCCTAGTAATTATATTTTGGATATAATCGTAATAACTTGGAGAAAAGCGCGTAATCAGCAGATCCTGTTGTTCTACCCCCCCTCCCCAATTAAAATAATCATGAAGTAGACACTATATATATATATATATATATATTTATCCATCACAACAAAGATGCACGCTGCGGGTCGAAATTCCCTCTCATGTGTGTGTATTTCCGTAGCTTCAAGTGACAATCCATAAGGATATTCGAAAAATTGTGTGTCCCAATCAAAACATAATGTACCGAATTCACACATGCGATCTCTTGAGCAATACTGCAAATGATTTAGCAGCTACGACTGAGAAACCCCAATGTTGAACTAACTAATTTGAATATCAATGTTATATGTACTGTCATTATATGCATACGCTCCTGATGTTTTTCACATGCGAGTTGCAATAATACTCTGTTGAATTTAGTTAATTAGTTAATTTAGTTAGCTACCAAGAAGGTGTAGCGCTTGTGTTCGACAACCGTTAAATAATAATAATGTCAATACCTTTTAGAGGCCGACAAGACTAAGTTAGGGTAACCAATGAGCTTCGGACCGGGGTAAATGTCAGCATATGATGCGCGGAGCGTGTTTTTCGTCAATTGAAGACCTACCAACATAATTCAATCAAGCATTCATGGTCACGTTTTCGATTATTACCGTGGTATTCGTTGGTCAGCGCTATCAGGCAATAATTGATCGACACAAAATTACATAAATAGCAACCAGCAAAAAATATAAAAAACGGCAATAATAAAAAAAGCATCAAGTAAGACTGTTACTTTTTTTGTTGTTGTGCTTTGTCTTGATTCTGCTGCTAGGTCTTATTTGGCGATTGGTCGCGCCTGGGTTTTTCGTACATCACTGATAAAACATCTGTTGTACTGGCTGTGTGCACGTTTCCAGAAATGATTTGTTGAACGGAAAATGATGTGTTAAACACGTAGAAAATCATGTCCTCAACTGTGAAGATGAGCAACACGTGACGTCTTGGTTTGTCAAGCCAAAGTAACACAGCTAGTTCAGGGATTTTAAAGTGTGATCAATGAATGGGGCAAACCACTCTCCCAATTGTCAACTAAGTTAACCGCTAATCAAAACTGATAATTTATCATTCATAATTGAGTCATTTGTGATGGAGAAGATAATCTAAATATATGTAATAATCATGTTACGGATACAGATCTGAACACAGACGAATCAAGGCAATAGGGTTGAGTCAGATGTCCAGTGATGCAGATATAAGATCGACAGTCTTCATTTCGACCTAGCAGAATTGTTGGCGATAGCTCTACTAACAGTTCTGACATGGAGAAAGAATTATTAAAGGTGCCATAAACTTCTTAATTTGACTTTTCTATCATGCCGGTCAGCTGCCCTTGTAGCGATCGAGCTTCACAGATATAACTATCAACCCTTCACCTCTGAGAACTGAATAGCAGTGCACTAACTTTCACCCAAGTTTGCTTCATAAGATATTCAACATCCAGTTGTGGGGTAAAATACAGGATAGTGAGGTACTGATAATTTATATATCTGGAAGACTGATATAATAAGTAGAATACTGATGAAAGCAGACGTACGAAGAAAATGTAATCTGGTCTTCATCAAATACATGTATTGAATGGAGAACTATGGGTAGACTTCCGCAACGCTGGAGAACAGAAGACGCATTATACTTAAATATTAACTTAAGACATTGGTTATTGATTGATTTCAAGGAAAGCATTTACTTATAGGAGAATATATGGTACACGACACAACCAAATTGTGTCGAAGGCTCGGGGTTGGAGTAACTGATGCACAATAATATTAATATGTGTAATGCATTCTATGAACAATACACTTTAGACAGAATTATAATTTAAAACAAACAATTTATCCTTACATTACATGAACTGCGCAAAGTTCTACAGACTCCATCACGCATGTTCAGAATGTGGTAAAACAATTCACAAGATGTAGTCGGGCACACCGCTACAAAATAAGAATCATCATCTAGATCCCAGTTAAGCTCAATTGGTCTACATTGACTCCGATAGACGAACAAATTAAAATAAAATCGTAATTTTATTTATAGCGTTTAGAGATGGAGTGGTTTGTTTATTACCCTGACGTAAACACTTTTATTGTTTCTTGTGAAACATTTCTTTTTGATTACAGAACTTCCAAAATGTTTCAACTGTAACATATATTATTAATTGAATGAAAATGTGTTGCAAACTCGTTTCGTTGAATTTTATTATTTTGAATCATTGCCATTTATTGTGTACATTTGTTGTGTGGCTAAGAAAAGTATAAGAATGAAGGGTATAACTTAGCATAATAGTTAAGATGTATGGTATGTGTTCTGGAGTCGATGGTTCTATTCAATGTAGTGATAACTTATTGGAACGTACATTTACCTTTAGTTATATGTGATTTTTTTCTTGAAATTTCGAAGTTACTATGCTTTCGACATGCATAAAACTGTTTATTTAAGAGGTACTTAGTATAATGAACACGTTTATAGTGAGTGAACTTACACGAACATAATGAACTATATCATCTACGCTTTTTGAGACAAATTGAAAACGACATTTGCAAAACTAACACATGCTGAGACGGTGTGTTGATATCTAGCATATTCTGTCTTCATTGAGTTTGAGAATTACTTTTCTTAGAATATATTTCCGAGTAAATGCAAAACGTTTGATTAAATATATCTCGGTATTTACTGCTCATTTGATAATAAATGAAAATATTCATCGATGAATTGATTGATTCTAAAATAAATCCCAAGCCAGCAGCCACTGTCAAAATGTTTTGATATTTACCATTGACAGAAAATTCTGGTTCTAATATTGCGGCTAAGAAAATCATACTGATCGGAACAAAGCATGCAATAAAAAGTGTTGAAATCATAACAACCATTTTAGCAACCTTTTTGTTACGACCTGAAACGTTGTCAGTTGGATTCGGTGTTGCAAATTGTTTCCGCCATGATGTTGTCTCTTGTAACTTCGTGACTAGAATAGTTGTACAAATTGCTATAATAAGAAATGCACTAAATGGAATGAATATGTTATTGATTGCAAACGAAATTGTTTCAACCTGCACTCTATTTTCTGTGAAATATAAACCTAAAAGTGTTTTGTTTCTGTCTGGATAATATTTCATGCCGAATCGATTGACTACGTAGATCGGAGCAGCACTTGATATGAGAAGTAAGAAGATACTGACGATAAGGCCACACACCCTCTTTGGAGTAACTACATCTTTGACCTGTAAGACAAAAAGGATATATGTATTTCAATTCACACAATACTAACCTCTGACGTCTACTTGCACGTCGGAACAAAACATGCAATAAATAGTGTTGAAATGATATCAAACATTTTAGCAACATTTTCGTTACGACTTGACACAGTGTCAGTTGGATTAGTAGTAGTAATCCTTTTGCATTAGTATTATTAATCGGAAACGACAGATTTAGAATGACTTATACAATTATACTCATCAATAGCATCATCAATATCATCATACATATTATCATCATCAACAGATTTATACATACTTATAAACATATTAAAACGTGTTCAGATGCTGATATTGACTCTTACCATAATCCATTGTTTTTGTGATGTTATACATTATATTGGATAGAAGACTCGATAGAGAAATAGAGATGAGATGTCAAAAGGCAAATGCAGTAACATATCAACTGTCACCACTTCTTCTTCACCGCAAGATCGAGATGGAAGTTAAGAGTCAAATTATCTACAGTATATTCCTACCAACACTGTGTTACCAGTGCCAAACCTGGTCTCTCTCATCGTCGCATTGCAGACAGATAGTGACATGTGAGATGAAATGCTTGAGGAAAGCTGCCGGGGTCAACAGGCTTGATAGATTGCGACATGAACATATCAGGGAAAGAATATGTATAATATCTTGTACAGATTACATAGAGAGAGAACAGATCAAGTGGTTTGGCCACATTATGAGAATACATCACGAAAAGTTGCACGTACAAGCATACGACCAAATGAGATCAGGGTACACAGCCAGAGGAAGGCCACGGAAAAGATGGATATAAAACGTCAGGTAGATCCTGTACAGACACGGTAACAGCACAGCCGAGGCCAAGCATCTGGCGATAGAACACACGCTCGAGCTCCAATCACCCATACGCTTAACGGCAAGAGTGGATCACAAGCCACCTGGGGAAAGACAATAGACAATACATGATATTATATTGTATGTGGAAAATTGCATTGTTATGAGTGCTATTTCACACTTAATTTATAATAAAAACTAAAGATTACTTCAATATAAATTACAACAACCAACAGGAAACATATAACACGCACAAATATATATATATATATATATATATATATATATATATATATATATATATATATATATATATATATATATATATATATATATATATATACGATTGTTTGATTGATTGAGAACCCCAGGAATTGCGATCGATTGGCTCGTACTTCATATGTGCAGTTGGGTGGTTTTCTGAGATTTTTTAACCACGGAGACTTCAGTTTTCAACTTAGCCTTCTAATCATATATGGTATATAATTGTATAGATATCACGCTTCCAAGCCCATGCTATTCGGCATGGGGGAGGGGGGCTTCCAATTGGTGTTCAATATTTACATCCATGTGGGATCGGCATCACTGATATGTCTGCGGATGACAAGACCCGATTCATAAAATTCATTGACATTCTTCACACGGCCATCAAGTTTACATCGGAGATTTCCACCTCCCATGTGAACTTCCTGGACACATCCATAACTATCCAAGCTTTTTCTCTCCCCACACCGGTACACTGCAAACAGACTGATGACCATCACGTTTTTCTGTACACCTCTGTTCATCACTTTGTCTCTCGGGATTTCCTTCCATTCTCCCAACATCTTCGTCTCAGGCGCTTGTGTAGTTGTGAGGACGACTTTCTCGAGAAAGCCTACGAGCCAGAATGCAGTATGAGAGATCTGATGACTTTATTTCATCGCTGTCGCATATACCCTGAAAGAGTCATCAGGTGTGCCCTTCTTCGAGTGTGCAGTCTCTCACATGTGGAATATTCTCGAACACTCGGAAGTCTTCCTCTTCTAACATGGTCAAGTGTGTCCTCACTTTCCACCCCCCAATGAGCTATCGTTCGTCATGTCCTGCTTCGTCATCTATTTCCTCTCCAGTTTGATCCCTAGACGCGGGAAGTGTTCTGTAACCCCGACTCCTCTTGATGCTTACAGAGGTGACATACTCCTCAGGGATCTATTGGTCTGCAGCCACCTCTAGCCTGACGTTCCTAATCATTTCGGCATCATCAGCTGCAAACGCAGCAAATACTAAAACTGCGCCTGTTTCACTTAGACACGGTCTGTTACATTCACTAAAACCACCGTCACTATTGAGGACAGTTTCACATGTGTAACCCGCAAGGTCATCTATACCAGCATATGTAAGCGTTGCGCCATGGCATATATAGATGTAACTGGAAGGAGGCTCCCAGACCGATTTTGTTAAAATCTGTATAACATAAAAACCATTTGAATTACCCTGTAGGCGCCCACTGCATTGGAACGAGCCATCGGGGTTCCCAGGACATTCAGGTTACAGCCAATAAGTCGTGTTCTCTGATATGACGACCGGACACGGATTGCGCTTGAGAACCGCTAAATTTACCAGTATATCACTCTTAAACCCGACGGCATCAATACACGCCTGCCTCATGTATGATTCAAGTTGTTCCATAGTTTCTGTTTGTTTCGTGTCACATGCATGTAGTCAGTTGTGTATATTTCTTGTTCAGTGCCGTTTCACCTCTTCCCGTCAATCTGTATATACTACACACGCCAACTGAAGTCCATATCCTTACTGTCAATTTTCTTTTGTATGTTTTTATTTTGTTTTAATTTTTGTCTTGATATATGTCTTCTGGTCGAAACGTCTACCTGTGTGTTTTATGATGTGTGTCTTTAGTGATTAGCAAAAAATCATTACCACGTTCCTGGATTTACCAATCATACGTACTTCATCTTGTGAAATGTTACTTTCGTGTATGATATCCTACATTCGACTTCTTTAATATATACTCCACCTGATGTTATCAAAGTGCCGAAATGTATGATGATATAGACTTCTTTCAGACTGTTCACATATACTTTAATACCGGATTTTGGAGAACATGTGTTCTTCGTTTATTCTTTGTTTATAATTTGTTCTTTGTGTTTAGTTTTTGTTATTCTAACTATGCTATTAGTTTTGGTTTTATTTTTCAATGATGTATGCCATTTTACATTGCTGTCTATCCAAACTGTGCCGTAAGCAATTTTCTGATGTCTATTATGTCTTCAATCTTATTGTCAGGGCCGGCCCTAACAATTGAGGGGCCCAATGCGAAACAGATTGCTCGGAGCCCAGTCTGGGTAGGGAAGAGGATAATAAAATAAATTCTAATATGAATTTATGGGCCTATGAAGTGCGGGGCCCACTGCGGTCGCATAGGTTGCAATGGCATAAGACCGACCCTGCTTATTGTTATGAACATTTCTCTATGTAACCCCATATTATTACATACACAAATTGCACACAAATGATAAAAATCAATCGAGATTAATCACAGCCGTAATGTGTTGAAATTCTCAAGCTGGATTACTTATTCATGTGGATATATTCTGTTGTTAATAAATATTCATTATGTGGGTACTAAGGGTGCCGCATTGCTCTCAGCGGATTCAGGGTTAGCAGATAACCACGATCCCGAAAGTAACTCCTCGTGATGCACCCTGGAAACAAAAGTACAACGGCTCGTGTTGCTTCGAGCAAACACTTTTGGGATCGTGTCCGGGAATGTGGAGGATTCAGATGGAAGGAAAACTGAATGCAGAAAGACAAGCAATACATCATATACCTCTGGGTCAACACATTCAGTATCACCGTCTACATAAATTGACTCAAGACAATCAAGCTAGAGCATTGGAGTGGTGGCTAATACAGCAATCACGAAATTAGTATATGACAGGGCTAATAGTGAGAAATGAAAAGGAAAAATATTGAGTACAATGAGAGAGCAACACAACATCGGTGAGCATCGCTACGTGTAAAAGGGAAGGGAATACGTTAAAAGGAAATCGGAACTAGTGTGGTTCAGCTAGAGAACATAGATAGCCCCATGTGTTCCTAATAGAGCAAGCCTAACTCTACTGTCGATACTTTCCTTTACCGGAATCATGTTCGTAGAGAGAAAAGGGTCAGTACCCGATGGGAACAGGCACAATACGTATACTTACATGAGATGAGTTCACTGGCAGCGGAACACCCCATGCGAGATAGGTGTATTTGACCCAAGCCTAAATGAATGACTGCGGTCTCCACGGAAATTGCCACATATGGACATGTTTTGGACTGAAAAGTCACATGCACAGTATGTGATAAACCGTCACGACATAGATTCGATACCATTTCGCCGTCTAGCGACAGACAGAAAGATGCCACAGGCTAGGGAAGCCACTACCCGAATTAAAGGCATGACGAAAACGGATGTACTGGACCTCGGATGCCCGGGCATCGAATGTGCTGCGCAGCCGAGCCCAAAAATAGCAGCTCTGCTGTGGAACTAGCAGCACAATGTACTTCCTGCTCCTCGACTGAAATCACACTAACTCTCGTGGTAGTTATCAGAGAACGAACGAAGAAAAAGAACAATAATATTCCTTATTGTTGAAAATATCATGTACAGCTAAAAAGAGTAATGCTATAATTCTACAACTGGTCAATACAAATAGAGAACTTATTAACTGTATTCGAAGACGACAATCACATTTTCTGAGTCATGTCATGAAAAGAGATTGGTTGGATAACATTATAACATCTGGAAAGATCGAGAGTAAGAGAGACGGAGGAAGACAACGTGAGAAAATGTTGGAAGGTATGGAAGCATGGCATGATGAAGCATCATCAGAAACCGTATTTAAATGTATAACAAACAGGGGACTGAGAAGAGTCATGATCTCCTACGCCGGAAGGTATGGTACTAATGAATGAATGAATTGTTCTCATACATTCACAATCGATGTTTCAATTCTCTAATATTCTAATTATTTATTCATTTATCGCTTTATCCAATACATTAGCGTAGTCACTAAGGAATAACCTACTTACCTAATTCTCTTTACTTCAATCTTGTTCTACATAATAGTGTTTTTTTGAATATTATCAATGCGGGTGTGTGTTTGCTTGTGCACATGTGGAAACTATACTTACATAAGTGTACGCGTTTGACATTCTCATTGATTCAGTGATTGAACTTCATCATTACTGCACATACTACATGAACACGATGCTAAATGTCACTTAAATGAAACCAACCTTTAAAGGTGCAGTTATACAGAGGCATCTCTCCAAGGTGATGATGGCGGTGATCCACGCGGTCACTCGTGTAAATGTTGTGTTGGGCATACCACTAGTAAGAAATTGAAACTCTATGGTTTCAAATGGTAAATCACTTTCAGCAAAAGCTGGAGTAAAACAGATGTTCGACCAAACCAGTGTCGTCAGACATCCTAAGTCAGCAAGTGCTAGACCTAGTTACCGACACAAAATATTTGAAAATGTTGGAATATATATTTACGTATATTTTCAACATACTATTTCAACAACATATTTTCAAATCGAATATTTTCAACAGCGTATCATTAACAATGCAGTTTCAGATTTTAAATGGATTTTGTCTAAAGTGACATTGATGTCATTTGAATTTAAAAAGAAAATACGTGCAGCATAGCATTCGCATCATGTTATGGAATGAGTGGACGTTCTAAAAAACTCACATTCCTGAATCTCCAACTATCAGAGACTTAGACTCTCAGGGCGTACAATTATAAGAAAAGAACATTTCTATCTACAGAGGGTGATGAGGCAATAATATATTTAGCAGTGAACAGCAGACATAAGTATTTCTGCCAACAGTACATGTCCTTCTCAGTTAAGACACCCGATGTGACACCCTAAGTCGTATACGGTGTGGTGTTCCGAAGGCATGGTTGCATTATGGATGGGTTACGAATTTATGGTTATTTCCACAAATAGAGATATTCCAATGAGTATTCCAATAGCATCGCTTCCTACCAGGAACACATGATTCACTTATGGGAAACGTGTTCAGCATCCTGCCAGATGTATTGACCTACTGTCTGTACCTACACATTCCCAGACCTTAATAGTCTCTGCCCATACAGTTCTTCTCCTCCTCTGTTTCTTCCACATTGGACTGTTCAATGTAGTATCGTTTTTGACAAAAAAATCAAGTCGGTGCTCATGTCCAATCTATTTTTGTTTTCGTCGTTTCACTATTGAAAATACTGATTCCGTTGAACTTATATGCATCTCTATTTTATTACCCACATATACATGTGTTATGTTAAAATAGGTAATGAGTAGAATTCGTCTGTAACATTTGCATTCAAAGGGATAGACGCCAATGTGATAGACGCCGCAAGTAACGAGTCGGAGATTAGCATTGCAGTGACAATGATTAGTTCTGTCACTATGTAAATGTCATCCTGCTACCTAACTTTCCTTAGTTACCTCTTAGAAAATGCTGGAAAAAATACAGCGACCATATTCAGTGAAGAGGGAGCGTCCACATACCGGTTGCGTCACCGGTGATCCAAGACAACATTTTTTTTTAACGAGGATTTATAGTACCCACATAGAAAACAGGTGGTGACGTTATACCGCACGACAACTAACACACTATGACTATCGGAAGCTCACGTGAAATAATGCAAAAAGGAAAATAAGCTAAAATCATACAAATAACAATACACATGCCATACTCAACGTTGTGACCTAAAGGCCTTTATTATAATACGCACAGAGCATCAAAAGACGACGAATATGAATGACAACGCCACATTGTGTGATCCACATTTGTTTCTCTGCCTTAACTTTCTGATGAATTCATGATTCATGATCTGTATTTCTTTATGTTAACCTGTTAGTCTGTTTGTTAGTTTGTCATACAATTATCATATAACTCCTGCATGCTCGATGAAATTTATATTCAGTATGTCCAGTAACTGGCTGAAGTGATTCTGTGTTGGTTTATAGATAGCCCTATTTATTTTAGTAATATATGTCGCTCGTTTCTTGCAAGACCACGCTTGATTTCTGCATACTTGTCATGGACTCGAACATAGAAATACATCACACATCATCGAATTGGCCTTAGTTCTTGATTACATCAAAATATCTTCACGGTTCATCAAACTTCCACTACTCACTGTGGCCAAGCTGGCTAGTCTATCTGTTCTTTCATTTACTAGAACACTCATGTATCCAGGTACACATATGAAGGTAACTAACTATCTTCAGCAAATACTTCATAATTGAATCATATTACTTATGTGTATACCACAACATAGTTGCTTGATGTATACTCATAGAATCAGTAAAACAAACACATGTAGCACTTTGAGACTATATCCGTATCATTATCCTGGTCCCAGCCATCACATCTATCGCAATACTACTATTAGTTGTACAAAATACGCCGATGTCGTCCCTAATACATTTCCTCTGCATTGAGTCGGGAATACCTAAGCGCTTTTGCAAATGCCCAACCACTGACCAATCAATGAAGACAATAATATTTGTGTCCGTGGAATTCTCACTAATCGGCGCCTATATATCAGAATATATATCCAACATAATAACATTGTAACATTTCCAGGAACGTGTGATGGAAATTCAATGGAAGTTGTGAACTCCATATGTTCTCTCCTCTAACGTGCATATCTAATGCACATACATAATGTGCATAACTAATGTGAATAACTAATGTGCATACCTCTTTACCCCTTACCTGCGGAGGTATCCTTAATGATACTATGATGGATTGCCGACATTTTTCTGACATCTTCGACTTATTAGTTTCCCAGGAAAACAATTCGTATATATGTTTTATTATAAGCATCCAGATATGTGTTTTTCCTGGGAAGCTAAGAAGAAGAGGATCTCTGCAAACTGGCAGTGGTTTTTCATTGTATCCTTATTAATACTCCCGTATTTAAGGAGTTAATGGAAGTTAATAGTTAGTTAGTTAGTTAGTTAGTCGTCGGATCATCATCACTGCAAACTGGACACATCCATAGTTGCTCCGATCTCTCCTTGAGTGTATCCGCCATCACACTTCTGCTGACAGTACCGGTCCTATGCTGGTTGACCATCATTCTTCTGCGCCCTCCAAAATGTTCACCTCTAGCAACACCGCATCTCAATCCCTGATCTTTAATCCTAGCCATTGAAAAGGAATCATCATCCACATTCGTCTCACTCTCGCGTGTTATATCTCTTAAGGAGTTCAAAACGTCAGCGCGATCCATTGCCCCATCGCCCTTTGCCACAATCGCACACGATGCCAGTTGATCCGCTCTTTCATTGCCTCGAACGCCCACATGTCCCGGCACGAAAATAAATGTAACCGCCTTCAAGCTCGCATTTCTCAAGGCCTCAATCCACTGTTCGCGAACGAGACCCACTTGTACCTTCTTAATCATACTCATAGAGTCACTCAAGATGCAGACCTGCGTTACTTTCTGTGTGCGTAGCCACTCAAATGCCTTGGTCACTGCCATAGTCTCCATGGTCATACTACTCGTAGTGACCGCAAAGGCACCACTTTCCTCCTTGATCGTTTTACCTGCGCACTGAGCTGTAAAGGCCCAAGCACCGCGAACATGCCTAATTACAGATCCATCAGTGTATATAATCACATCCCCCTCTTTGGTATTCTCACTGATTAAAGCCTGCACTTCTTTCTCCACAGCTGTGGGACACCATTCTCTGCATTCCCTGCCAAGTGATATTACTACTCTCAAACAAGTTTCGAAATCTGTGGGTAGACCTATCCATTCCGCACCAACTGCCACATCCTGCAATCGGCACACGCTTTTTATTACAAAGTTAATAGTCTTATGCTATGCATAGCGATGACTGCTCCGCATTTAACATGGTTCCTTTTATCGTAACCTAGGGCATACTGAAGTTACTCTTCGTCTACTTGTTGCCAGGAGTCAGATGTGCACGGAGCTTCATTTTTTTTATTGAATGTCCGAGATCGTTTTGCTGGTTATATTTTCTAAACAACTATGATATCTGGCGTGTGTGAATTGACCTATTAATGCCAAGATCATACACAACTTAACATCTACTGAAAAGTATATGCATTTAGTTATCCAAGGTGTAGGGCGATGGCATATTTGTTTTTAATTTAACAATTATTTAACATTTAACTCTTGTTATCAGAAACATATCAAAAGAAATGTGATATGGAAAATTATGGAAAATAGCTGAATGACTAGATGCAATTAAAAATTCTTGAGACCAACGGGAATTGAACCAGTCCGTTCTACGGCACCAAATCGCCTAGTCATCAAATCTAGGCGATTTGGTGCCGTGGAACGGACTGGTTCAATTCCCGTTGGTCTCAAGAATTTTTAAAAATTGTCCTCTGGCTTCCTACTTAAATTTACTTAGATGCAATTAATAAGATCGTACAGCAATCTCACGAAATAATGATGTATTGAACGATGTTGAAGTGTCAGTTACATTTCACTATACAATTGACGTCAATCACCTGCCTTGTTTGAAAACATCACTGGCGTGCTGGACACATTTACCTATTGTCTTGCTGATCACGGTCCTGCTCATGGATGGTCTTCGGGTTTATGGGTTAGATAAATAGAAATGTAATGCATGACACTTAAATACGCTTATTTAATTCCTGCGTTATTCCGGTGCTATCATATGGATGTGAGAGCTGGAAAAACTCTTTATCTTCAGAAAAGAAATCATTGAGAGTCGAGAACAAATGTCTTCGTAAGATAACTTTGACCATAACACCCATTGGAATGAAGTCAAATCGAATGATAAAATCAGAGAAGAGACACATACACATTTCATCACAAATGTTATCAGAAAACGCCGTTGGTCCTACATCGGGCATGTCCTACGCGCAGACATCAAAAGAATATACCATCAATCTCTTGATTGGGATACCTACAGGCAAAAGAGCCAGGGGTAGGCCGAAATAAACATTCAGAAGAATAATACTTAGATAAACTGAAACAATCAATATTCATACTATTCAAGATCTGCACAGAATAGCTTTGAACAGACATAATTAGAGAGATCTGACATCTGCCATATTCGCTTACTTCAGCGCAAAAGGAAAATGAATGAATCATTTATGAAACATGAACATATGTTTAAACTCAGACAACTACATGTCTTCTCGAATACGAAACAAACAGCCATCACGAGGCTACTGTTTTTGACGACTTTGCGACATTCGAAATCTCAGAAAAAAAGATACGCAAACCATCGCACGCGTGTTTTCTACAGGCCAGGTTGTAATATATTTGTTCTGACCAGGAAAATCAAGGGAATTGTATCAAATCGACCCCGATGAACACTGCATTGCCAATTCATCAGATTAAATTTTAATTTTCTTTCACTTGCCAATATTAGGTAACAACTGCAGCAAAACGATATTTCGACAGGAAAAGTTAGAAACATGGTAATGCCAATTGCTAACCATTAGAGACCAGTACATATAGACATGTCTCAAGTGAATGAATGAAGAAGAAGAAAAATTAGAAAACACACTAAACCACCGACGTTTCGGTTAAACAACTTTTATCAGATGTACATCATAATGGCACACGACGAGCAACGACAGACACAATCAACAAACACGTATTGAAACGAACACGTAATTGAAACATACACATATAGTTCTCAAGAATTACAACTGCATATGCAAACGATAGAAGAATGAAGACGAACCAAAACGAATGGAAAATCGAAACAACCTGTCAGGATATTTACTCGTAGGATTTATGTTAAGAATGGCATGCCCACATGCGGAATGTTTCACTATTGGTTTTTTAAGAAGCACCATTCCGCAATGGTAAACTCTCAGTATCTGGCATGCCAAAATATTAAGTCGTTCCTGTTGTGGATGACCCACATCATTTCATCTTTACAATATGATTCCATCTGTGTTGAAATTTTCAGATAACCAATCATTACATATCACGTTGAAGGAACCAGACACGCTCCAGCCTCAATATGTGCTTTGCTGATAATGTATAGATGATGCCCCACGGTAGCAAGCAACTATGGGTATAAGATGGCAATCTCCTGGGAACGCCCATATTCAAGCTAAAATGATACCATGCATAATTAAATAGCCTCATTGCCTGGTAGGGAATAGAAGCACCATTACCTGGTAGTTGGTGGCCAAATTAAATTATAATGAACATAATTCAGAGCCTGCATCTTTGTATTCTTCTTACATGGCTGGATCATTAACATGGGAACTGAAAAGTATGACTCCAAACATGGATGATGCAGAAATTTATAAAAGCCACACTTCAGAACTCACATAGTTTACCATCTCTAATTAGAAGATATTTCCTCTCAGAGAATTGCACACATATAATAGATGGGTAAGTCTTTTGTGTATGAAAAAGAATTTCCTCTTCTGGAATCGCAACATTGTACACATGAAGTAAGCGCTATAATTGGTACTTTTGCGTATCAAAGCGACAACAAAGACCGAATGGTCGTAGAGAGCCATATTTATGGATATGCTGAATTTCACGATCATATAACGTCCTATCATTTGATGAGCATTATTTGGTGACAATAAAATGAGCATCATTGAACAGTATTTTGGTTGTAGTGATTTTCTAGGCAATATAAATACGTCCACTTGTGTGCCATTGCTTTCTAAGAGGACCTGATACCAATTTACCACGACGGGATTCCCTCCAACTACTCTACTAAACTTGAATCTATCAAATTGGTGTAGAATTTCCCTTTACGATACCTGTACTTGGTATGCTATATGCTCGTGCAATTTACTTGAAAATGATAAACAATCAATATCATCTTTCACTGAAGTTGTATATACATTACTTGTTGTTGCTTGTTCACAGACTTGTATTGACGGCGTTTCTAAAAAAAATATAACCTATTTTAGTAAATTATGTTGCAACTGAAATATTTACAAAAATAGAAAAAAATATATGTACCAAATAGACTGATGTTGACTGGATCATTGAAGCCTTGTTTGACGAAACAAATAATGTTGAGAATATTGGTTACGATACCAAAGATACTTATTAACTGGCAAATACAAGTAAACAAAAACCACTGGCATATTCGTGTGACTTCATTGCTAAAGTTAAATGTGTTGCCGTCAGTGGGTTTTTCCATCATTGACCCTATACACCATATTCTCCTAAACTAAATATGAAACTTTAAACTGAATGTTGCACTTATGCCTGCTTTCTCATGTAACTGTATTGGATAAAACTCAGTTTCGGAAAGAGTTCGCATCGCTTTTATTTGTTTGGGAAACTAGCATTCCAATCATCAAAGCAACACACTGTTCTGTACCAAGATACCACAGTGTTTTATATATGCATACAATTGGTGTATTTCTTATGAATATTATAACAGATTGTTTTCGTGAGGAAAATGATGTGCCACGATTAGTAACACTGAGAACTGCCATATTTATTGTAAGATTAGTATATGTCGGTTAGAAAGATGGTTAAGCTAGCCAAAGATACATCTAGCTAAACTATGGAGATTGTAAAATTCGCACATTTGCAGAAAACAATTAGTTCATCTTACATTCTTTTAAACTGTTAAAATGACAAAGACAAGTGTTTACAGTTATAAGGTAACGATCACAGATGCAGACATAATGTGCACCAACGAATCTCATTATAAGATTGTCGGTACGCAAGCCAACATCAATATCAGCCTGTGTAAGTTAACTCAGAAGTATATTTGGACTAGGATAATTAGATGAATTAGTACTAAAACACTAATGGGAAGTAACATTAAAATACAATTGTTTTGTTGTGAAAAGTTAAATTAAGTAGATGGCAATGCAGATATATGTACGAAGGAAATATATATGTGGACAAAAATGTTTATATGAAGAAATTCAAAAATGTATATGTTCATCGATTTTGTTCAGACAGCTTATTTCGAAAATGTGGTCAATCTTTAAAAGTATAC
Organism: Meghimatium bilineatum; assembly: GCA_034231615.1. Taxonomy (NCBI): domain Eukaryota; kingdom Metazoa; phylum Mollusca; class Gastropoda; order Stylommatophora; family Philomycidae; genus Meghimatium; species Meghimatium bilineatum. Next base: position 39,014,761 of record CM067322.1, read on the forward strand.
ACTAATTATTATTTTAACACATACATTATGTTACAGAAATATTTGCCTAATATCAATCATAACATTTGCACACAGTAGTGTGGTTTATTAACCTGTATATGTACAGAGGAAATCAAAACATACACGCCACCCCCACAATCTTAGCATCACAAATAACATACACTTTGTGTCGAGAGAACTTGAAATTTGACAAGTGTATAATCAATATCGAAAATACATGGTATACTGAGTACTTCCAGATCTAACTGCGTATTTGTGAACGCTCATATGCAGCATTTTAGAAGATTCATTGTGGCAATCATGTAATCAGTATAAATAATAACTCAGATATTAATCAATTTTCTAGTTAGAAAGTAAAAGGATGTATTTAATGTGGCATTACTATATAATTGTTATGAAGACAAGTACAGGTCGTATAGTACATCATACAGTAAATGATTAATTTACATCTAACGCTGAGAAATATCTGTCAATTTCAGATATGAGAGCCAGTGAACTTGCTAGTTGTGTTTAGAATTCCTAGATATGACAATCTGTTTGTACGTACAGATAATATCATCACTTAAGAACGATGTAGATATTAATACAGATAGCCGATATTTCCAGTTGTGAACAATGTATCATAGAAAATAGGTATTTTCTGAAATGATTTGCTACCTGATCTCGTGCAGAGTGACGCATCTCTTGGCATGTCCGACTTTTTCCGAACTGTGCATTAGTTGGCGGCACACAGTTTACGCAAGACGACAAACGATAAGTTGCATCAGCCAAGATAGTGGCACTGTGAGAGATCAACAAGCAATACTACACTATAAATGGCTCGGTATATACTGTAAGATATTATATGCGTTATTGTTTGTAACAAACAACCCTTTTCGTGACGTCAGAGATATAGCTTGTTTCAATCCTAGAAGGAATTGCCATCGGAAACGCTGTTGTGCACTAGTTTAAGTGGAGAACATATGATCCAATAACCTTCCAAAAAAAAGATAGAGATGTGCAGGTGCTGCATCGCTTTGTTAATCAATATCCACACAAGTCTAGATATACGATCAGAACATCAACAGGGCAATTCTGCAATAATTATGATACAGAAATCCAGGCAGTTAGAGTAGCAACTGAAAAAACTGCTGAGCTCCAACTCCGGCCTACAGCCTGTGGTATTCCTGCCAGATGCAAGGTCAGTGTTTCAAGATCTCCAGTCTGGAAAACTAACGGACTTACACAAAGTACCTGATGAACTGTCTTACCAGTATAGGGTAACCATGCAGTGGGTACCCTCTCACTGTGGAATACCAGGAAATGAAAAAGCAGACCAACTGGATAATGAATTGCTGCTGAAGACCAACACGATGTACCAATCACCTACCATCAGAAAAAACAGATAATAGAGTCGATAAGAAAGCCACCGACACCAACACAAGATGACTATAATATTATGAACCGATCAGAACAAGTTGTAAATTTACGGCTTAGAACGGGACACAACCAACTCCGCAATCACATGTACACACAGTTCAAGATTGTCAACACGGCCATGTGTAGATGATGACAGACGGCACAGTGTACCAAACATATACTTCAAGATTGGTATGTATATGAAACACTGAGGCAGACGTATTGGCCAGAGGAAACAACACTGGAATCAAAGCTCTATGGGACACTGTATAAACTACAAAAGATAATGAGCTTTATTCAGGAGACCGAATTACAGATATATACATGTTTCAAGTGAACGAAAGAAGAAGAAGAAGAAGAATCTCGTCGACTGTACAATCACATGAACTCGTCAGACAGCATACTTAAACAGCAACTACATTTGACTTCTTTCATTTAAATTTAGCTTGTCGCACTGTGTGATTTGTGTCGATAATCAATTAAAATTTCGGCACACGTTAAATATTGTGACCTTTAACGAAAGACCTACAATGAGTCTTACAAACTGTATAATTGACAAGGTAAGCCTACATTGTGAATATTGCAACCTCGTACAAAATGATGTGCGTGGTATAACTTGAAGGTGTACAGTTTCGGCGTATTCACTAGATTGTATCCTTCTAATATAACCCGCAAGTTTAAAGAATTGATGCGCCGTCAACCTAGAATATCAATCATATCAATCACTGTAAAGGCATGTCATGTCATTGGTCAACTAACACCTTTTCTAATAAACAAAGATATTACATTAGAAACAAAGAAAGCGCTTTTCAATACCATTTTTTTTACTAACGTTGTGTTATCAGTGTCAAACTTGGACATTGGATTCTAGAACAATACATAAGATTAACACCACTGAAATGAAATGTGTGAGACGTATGATTGGAGTTAGCTTGAGAGACAAAATTCAGAAATGAAGCACTAAGGACCGAATTAGGGATCAAGTCAACAATAGAATACATCCTTAAACAACAAGTTAAATGGTACGGCCACATTACCAGACAGAAAGAGCAAATTATTATCCAAAACACATTTAACAAACAATACGAAAACAGTTGACCTATTGGACGCCCTCGTAAAAGGTGGATATATAGTGTATTAGAGACACTCGGAATTATAACAGCAGAAGAGGCGAATAGAAGGGCAAAAGACCGTACAATCACTCTCCCCTCAACACCGAAAGGTACATAATGACAGAAAGAAGAAGAAGAGGAAGATTAATAACTGTTGCAAACATGATTTTGTGCTGTGATTTCATCAGTACAATTCTATCGGATTCACTACTAAACAATGGAGATGATCATTGTTTACTGAGTGCTTACTGCGAATGCCCAATGAATTGACTATGAACATACTCTGAGTCTACTCGATTCATTATTTTGAAATCACATTCAGTTGTTCAATGTCTTCATGCACGAGGGATGCCCATGATATGTCTCTCTCTTGATACACATATCATCATCATCATCATCATCATCATCAGAACCACATTTTGTTTGTAAACGACAATTCTTCTGATACATCTTTTTTCTACGTAAAGACGATGTGGTTTGTGCACGAAAACTATATCATTGGTAAAGTTAACTGACGTACTTTGTCATGTGAAATTGTCACCGGAATTCTTGGTTGACAGTTAAACACAATCAACTAAGGCGATTATGGACAAGAGACGTTATAGAGTTATTGAACATTTCCATGGCTACTCTAGGTTTGCACGACCATAATCATGACCAATTCAAATTATGTATAAATATATAATAATATATAATAATATATAAATATATAATATATGCAGTTCCATATATACTGATATCTGGGGTTATTACTATTTTATTGTTTACAAATCAACAAATTTCCAAACAATACATGTTGGTATCTGGACTGACATTATTATTTTTAAACTGTTCGATGTAGATATTGTTAATATATGAATTATGCCTTCTAAGCTTACTTCAAATTGTCGAGTTCTGGAACTTAGGAAAATTTCCACATTTACTTTAAATTAACTAAGATAAGATCACACAAATTGTTCTGTTCTATAAAGTGGTGACGTATTGACACATACACATATGTTTTGGAATACACCAAACACATTTATTAAATATATCTCTATACTTACTGCTCATATAATAATAAATAAAAATATTTGCAGAAGAATTAATTGCTTCAAGAACGAAACCAACGCCCCCAAACACAATCACCATGTTTTTATATTTACCATCGATATGAAGATCAGGAACTAGAAGCGCAGCTATAAAGATAATGCAGATAGGTATAAAACACACCAGAAAAAGTGTTGAAATCATAACTACCATTTTGGCAACTTTCTGATTCCTTGAAGAAACGTTGCCACCTTGTCGTGAAGTACTCGATCTGTTTCTCCATGCTGCAGTTTCTTGTAACTTGGTGACCAGAATTATAGTGCAGATTGTAATAACAGCAAATGCACCAAATGGGATCATTATGTTGTTGATTGCAAATGAAATTTTGTCAACAGTCACTCTGTCTTCTGTGTACACAAGGCCTAGAAGTGTTTGATTTCTGCTTGGGTAATATTTCATGCCCAGACTGTTGACCACATACATAGGAGCAGCGCTTGATATTAGGATCATATAGATAGTGATGATGATAATACAAACTCGTTTTGTGGTGACAAGATTCTTTACCTGCAACAAATTCACAAGAAAAAAGATTGAAATATGTACCGAAATGCTTTGCAATGAATATGTGCGATAAATGTGTATAGTACATGGTAGGCTGCCAGTAAATTTCGTCAATTTCGTATGATATCATATACCTGTATGGCTTAAGTGTTATGAGTATAACTCAATCCATCTATTATATCCCTATAATATAATATATTATATTGACTAACTAGTTCAACTTACCAGACTCAATATTAACTACCGACATGTGTCCATGATGTGTTTTTATTAATATATATATAATTTGAATTTGCCATGATTATGGTCGTGCAAACCTACAGTAGTCAAGGAAATGTCGAATAACTATATTACGTCTCTTGTCCATTATCGCCTTAGTTGATTGTGTGTAACTGTCAACCAAGAATTCCGATGACAATTTTTCAATGTTCATATATCTCTTTACGTATCTCTAATACATCATTTGTCTTGATATGATGTTTTTGCGACTTTTCTGATCATACGAAAGATTATAAATAAAATATATGTGTTTGTTAGCTTGTATATTGTATTAAATAAGCATAATGCTCCGAATCAGGAAAAAACTGAATCTTTAAATATATACGATAAGTGACATGAATAAAACAAACCTTCAATGGTGCGGTTATGCACATACACCTTTCCAATGTAATCACTGCCGTGATCCAAGAGGATACACGTGTGAAGAAAGTGTTGGGCATTCCGCTGGTGAGATATTGAAATTCTATGGTATGAAACGGTAAATCAGCCTCAGCGAAAGCTGGAGTAAAGCACATATTGGACCATACCAATGTGGTCAGACACCCTATATCAGCCAGTGCGAGACCTAGATGTTGAAGATTAATATAAAAACATGTTTCAATTGATGTTACATTGACCATATAGTTCTAAAAATGTACACATTCACGATTTAGTGCATTATCAAAGACTGGCAGATGAAGGCACATTTACTTTTTTCGGGAAATGAATATTTAGGAGTAACATGATCCAGGGCTAAAAAAGTGAAAGTCGCTGCTTGACGCTCTCACGTTTTGACAAACAATGAATAAAGATAATATCATCAATAATGTAACACACGTATAATAGACCATAGAAATAGACTTTTCCATCCAAGGACAACTATCACAACATAACACAATACTAATAAGAAACTGAAAATTGCAGGTTCAAATATTAATCGCTAGAGTAGATACAGTTATTTATTAAAATTAATAAATACCAGAAGAGTTCAGATCCCGTCGGGACCCATGATTTCGATGGGGTGAAATTTGTTGGGCTATTTTCCCTGATAAGCCTAACATTGCTAATGTGATTGCCAACCCGGCTCACCGTATGGGACGAACAGCGAGTATGACAATGGATCCATATTCGAAGTAAGTATATTGATATTAATGAACTGCTTTGATGGATTCTATGTATTCAATGGGTAAATGCGAATGCGAATGAAGAGCTACAAAGACAACTAAATAGATTACATCAAACATGTCATATCTTTAACATGAAGATACATATAGAAGAGGCCGAAGTAATGAAAATAGGAAGAACAGAAAGAAACACCACTATATATATTGAAAACAACAGACTTAACCAAGTGACATAATTCATATATCTAGGAAGTAATATACCAACAGACGGCAAGAGCAGCATCGAAATACACAATAGAAGTAGAAAAGCATACCACGTCCTAGGGGAAATCACACCAAACTTCAGAAACAAATACATAGATTTGTTTACACCAAAATAACACTATTATAAACGAGTATTATGGAAACGCTGGGCAACCAAAGCCAAACATGGACAACAACAGCGCAAGACAAACGTAAACTTGTGACAGCTGAAATGACATGCGTACGCAGAATCCTAGGAATATCGTTGAGCGACATGTTGTGGAATGAGGACATCCGCCAAAAAACTGGCACAACCCTAATCTTAGAATACATCAAGAAACAACAGATAAAATGATTTGCACATATCAGCAGAATACCATCAGACAACAAACCACAGCAAGCTATTCTATACAGATACAGCGAAGGCAGACCTTGAGGACGTCCACGAAAACGATGAACCACTGAAATAAAAGAGGCGAACATTCCACAATATACTCAGCACAAAAGAAGGACGTCTTCAGAAAACTACTCCAAATCTGATGTCGAAATGGCAACAAATTTCTCAGCGTATATATAAATATATATATATATTGATAGAATGCGAATGTAGCGGGTAAAAGATGGTTCACCATCTTCGTTGACGAAAACCATTTAGATGTAGTTAGATGTTGGTTCATTATAGCGATGTTGACTACATTGACGATCGCGCTTTAAGACAATGTTTACTATTGGGATATCTATTCAAGTTTGCGCAGCATTCTATATCGTTCTTGTTTTTTTTTTTATCACGCATTAACTAATACGACTGTGCTGACGAAAAAGTGAATCGATGTTGTCAAGAATGTTTCTTTTCCCATGTAGCATTTGCTGTGTGTGCTTGTCGACCGTCTGTTGCTTGAGTGCTGTCCAAAAAGATACAACTGAGCGGACTGTGGAAATCTGTTGTATGTACGTTGTATATTATCATGTTCATTGATACTTTTGTTCATGACTTGTTTCAACATATTATCCTCGACCGTGACGTTTTTGTTCCCATTGACGCGAAAGAAAGAGTGCTGTTATAAAAGCAACTATTCTAACGAATTTGTGTGCATTTAGTTTGTGTATAATCAGAGCTTCAATCGCAGAAAATCGGAATACTCCAGCTTATTACCATGAATATATTGTGCCTTTGGGAGCATGATTTTTCTGATTCGGCAACAACTTGTAAACTTGCCAACGTTAGAATGTTTGTCCAAAAATATGTTTAACACCATAAGAACTACATACAATTTCTAAAATCCACAGTTATGTGCAGCAATACGATCCTCAGCAGAATGTGCTGTTTCATTAGAAATTATTTGATACTACCCATTTGTGACAGTGAGTGATAATCCACATCTGCAGCTCGACGTCTCTGCGTTTGCTCAACAGTTTTATGCTGTCTCTGACGACGTTAATATTCTCTATTCATAGCTTGCCAATTTTATCTTAACGTTGATGATTCTAGCTTATCTCGATGCCGATACAAACCAGAATCCTTAGCAAAATCGTGTTTCTCTTTGTTTAATGTTTTCTTGATCAATTTTATTTGCATCTCTCTTTCTATCATATGTCTATGCTCTGCAGCAATTGCTGCACGAATCCGAATTAGCGACTTTTGTCTTTGATGACTAATCCATCAAGCTTTTCGTTATCTCGCTTTTGACGCTTTCTATTGATTGGATCACCTTCATCGACCATTTAAAGCAGACTGCATGTATATTTTAAATATAATGTAGTTTAGATAACGTTAAACACAAGCCGATAGAGAAGTTTACCTGTTAGCGTATCAATAAACATGTGTATACAAAAATATTTGCTTTGAATAACGTCACAACACTAATCGTTTTGATTGGATGGTGCACACAAATCCGTTACGTAAATATGCTCCTTATAGAGCGTCCTACACGGCTACTATATTATAAATTAAACATATTCAGTGGTGAAAAGGGGCTCGCATTGCTCTCGTGCGGACCCAGGGTTAGTAGATTGCCAAGTTCCTAAAAGGAAACCTCGTTGTGATGCACCCTGGAAAAAGAAATGCAACTGGTATTTACTATATTCCTGGCATATAGGCTCCGTTTAGGCCATATGCCTAACACTTTTAGGCTCCCCTCCGTAGATGAGAATAACGTAGAGGGAATGGGAATTACCTGTAAAGACTGCAGAGACAGGAAATATCTCGGACATCTAGTTGCAATTAGATCATACCTCACTGTTGGCACGCAGTGATGAAATCTTCACACGCAAACCTTACTGTTGGCACGCATGAAAGAAATATGTGCATTCTGTCTCGGTCTGCTTAATAAGCAGAAACATTGGAGAGACGACCAATGTCAATGTCCCTAACATACGGTGATTTTATGAGTTATGTATGAGAGCGGCGCTGGGGTGTGCTGGGGATACGCCTATCTCTGCAGTGGAATTTCTGCTTGGTCTCCCCGGTGTTAGAGTGCGACATCGGGTGACACAGGAAAGGTCGTACCATTGGGTAACATATTACAGGCATCGCCGATTAGACCAACGTCTGGATGAGTTGAGGGTAGGACGAGTCGTACGTGGCAGATCATGGATGGAGGAGGCTGAGGACACACTTCGAGTAGTGGGTGAATTTGGAAAAGTGGGAAAGGGCGGTAATGGGTGAAGGTGGACACTGAGGGACAATCTCTGACCTGGGTAATAGTTTATACAAGTAAATATAAGTAGGTAGCCAGAGGACAATTTTTAAAAAAAATTGAGACTAACGGATATTATGTTATATGTTTGTTGTTACTGAGGATATTTCAATACCTGTACGGGATGTTTGTTGTAATAGTCCTTGTCTCGATCGGTCCGTTCTGGTGACTGTGTGTGCACGGTTTGAATAGCTTGATGAAGTCGCATCTTTTTTGGAGATGCGGTTAGTCAAGTACAGAAGAACGCGTGTTCAATAGTTGCTAGGCGATTTTGTGCCGTTGAACGGACTGGTTCAATTCCCGTTAGTCTCATAAATGTTTGACTTGGGTAATAGTGCAACTAGATAGACAATTCCTGGGGTTCGAGAAGAATAAGAAACATATACTAAGGCCCGTGCATAATGACACGGGGTTTTGTTATTTAAGCTGCCCTTATTAGCTAGTCGATGTGGTCACAAGGCACAGTGATTATGGCATTGACTTCGCGTATGTGTGATCCTTGGTTCGTTCCCCAGGTGAGGCGATTCAGATCGCAACGGCTCCGGTTCGACCATGACTAATTTGTGTAACTTATTAAGCCAAAAAAAAGACTTCGAAGGAAAGGAGATGGCTACCGCTCTCACATAGCAGAACCTCTTAAATATGAGAGTGCTAACATATCACACCATTACGACGTGAATACATTATATGGGTTAACTTTACTTTACTTTGTTTAAATGACGAATTGACAGTTTAAAACAATGGTTGTCTACGCTGTGCGTAGTGGTTTGTGAGAGATGTGGTCTCCGTTTCAGAGCCAGGTGTGTTGCTCTGGATGAGATGTAGTCACGTTTATTCGGGATGGGTTTGATGTTGTATATCGATCATTTCTTAGGTCTGCCCATGGCTCTGTATCATGGTTTCCTATTTTTTTAAGCTTTTATTGTATGTTAATCGTTCATCCCCATAAGATGACCAAATCATTTTATCTTTTGTTTCTCTATATATTCGTTCCATGATGGTATGCATATTATTTTTTCTGATGATCTCACTCTGTATTTTTTTCGAGTCTGGTGACGCCAATAGCCTCCATTAGACATTTCATTCTAGTCAATTGGTGATCGGTTTTCGTAAAACTCGTTATTTCGAGCAAGTTGAGTCTGTAAGACGGCACGGCTCCACACTCTATCATCGAGCAGATTGAATATCATTCACGTAAATCACCGGTCGTAAGTTGTCATGTCAAAATCGAAGTAAAGAATAGCACACTGCCATTTACTATGTAAGATATAGTAATGGTCTAAGCATATTAGCTGATCTAGTTTGCTGCCCCACCAAATAGAACACAGCGACCTAAAATAAAAACGTTGAATTCGAATGTGATAGAACAAACATAAGTGGGCTGTCCATATATGACATCGACAATTGCAATTATGTTTGTTGGGGGGGGGGGGTATTTAAAGTGTGGTCGTTGTTGGCAAGTAGGAGAAGGATTGCTTGACAAACGTCGATGTCAACATTAATTTTTATATAACGATTCAATTGTTGAAAATTGATTTTTGGTTAAAAATTGTTAATTAATCATATATTATTATTCGTACTTAGAGTGCTAAAAATAATTTTAGGAGGATGGTTATTAAAATGTTTTACTAAATTAAGCAGATGCTCTTTGAGTGATAGTTGTTGACAGTGAGAGGAAGGGGTATCAAACAAGGACGAAACGATTGTTGAGGTGACGTATGAACGTTTGACAGTCCCAAAGCTATGCATCGTATACAGTACTCTGAAGTGCATTCCGCTAACATGCGGAAGTGTTAGAATAAGCAATACTGACTAGGTCCCACCTCCGCTGGACTGGACACATCATTTGTGTGCCAGACAGGCGCCTTCCAGGGAGATTGTTCTATGGAGAGATGTGCGAAGGTAAACGTTCAGGTGGAGGGCAGAGAGGGCGCTTCAGGGGTCACCTAGTGGGCTCTCTCAAGCATTGCAGCGTCGATCCTAGCTCATGGGAGACTGCATCACTTGATCGCTCGGCTTCGAGCGCCCAGATCACTGCTGGCATCATGAAATTTGAAAAAAAGAAAACACGCTGCGGGCAGTCCGCGGGCGCAGGAAGCGGAGGGACAAATCCGTAGATTCTCCTACCCCGAACCTTCAGCACTCCTGAATGCACTGCAGTGGAGATTTTCGTGCACGAATCGGACTTATCGGGCATCTACGAACTCACAGACCAAAGTCGTTAATTACCAATTTTAATTATTATTTCTATTATTATTTTTTCCCATCGCATTTAATGTTTTTCAAGGCATTCTCATCTTTGCTTGCAAATGAGGAACATCATCATCGTCAGCAGAAGAGCAATTAAATTATGCAAGATTCGTGTATGTAACACGAACATTCATTTTATAGTGGTCACACTGAATGATTGTGAGTCTATGTTGTGAAGTGTCTCAACCACTCGCCCACTGATTATGTAACCTGGTTGCGATTCTTCCAAGGTCTCAGTCACATAATTTTATTCATGGTTACTGAATGCGTTATGAAGGTAACACTAATCTCTATCCAACCAATAATGTTGCAGCTGATCACCTATAAGCAGCAATTAGCTATATAATACTTCATCTCTAAGGCACTTACTTTACGTAAACAAAGCAGCTGCTGCAGCTAAGGAAGTATATAAGACATAAGGTTTTCTTAAGGCACATACTTTACGTAAACAAAGGATTATTATTTCTTAAATACACGCACTTTCTTTCTGGTCCTGGGATATGTATCACCTTTTATGGTGGGAAAACAATTGGGGCAGGGATCGTGCCCACTGGTGGGGAGTACTACCTAATACTAAATACTATATTATAACTTCTTAATTTGAGTGGGGGATTTTCATTCCCCCAATTAAAATAACTCTTAATCTACTGCTTGACTGTGCCGATAATTAATAAATCATCTGTTTTTATGTTATCAGGATGTTTGGGAGCCACATTAGCGCAGTGGTTAGCGCACTGGCTTCGCATATGAGTGGTTCTGGGTTCCTTCCCCAGTTGAGGCAGACATTTTTTTCAGATCTCAACGGCTCCCAGGTCGACCCAGCCTTAAATGTGTACCAGATTAATCCGGGAAGTAAAGACTGCGAGGGAGAGGAGATGGCTATAAACAAAAACGGCATTTGGACATTAGAAGCAGTAGAGATGTGGTTCTACAGAAGAATGTTGAGAATGCAATTGGGGGTGCCACAATAACTAATATGGAGGTCAAATGCAAGACGGAGTTTAGTCAATAGCATAAGATAAAACAATATTAGTTATATTTTCCACTGTGTGAAAGAAGGTGGGTTGGAGAACATAGTCACACCAGATACGATTCGGGGCAGCAGAGACAGAGAGCGACAACGTGAGAAAATATTACATTGTTTGACAACCTGTCACAGCAGGGAAACAACAACAATTCGGATGCATGATAATGGAGACAGAGCTGTGGAGAGCTACGATCGCCTACGCCAGACGGCATGGCACCTGATGATGATGCTGAGTTTGTTTAGTTAGTTTTTTAGTCGTCGGATCATCATCCCTGCAAACTGGACACACCTATATTTGTTCCGATCTCTCCCGGAGTGTATCCGCCATTACATTTCTACTGAGAGTACCAGTCATATGCAGGTTTACCATTATTCTTCAGCGCCCTCCACATTGTTCACTTCTAGGAACACCGCATTTCAAACTCTGATCTTTAATCCTGGCCATTGAAAATTGAGTTTGTAATTTTTTTTTTTTTTAACGGTCACATAGGGCAGTAGTCAACTCTTTCTATGCTGAGATCTCCAATGCAAATTGTTGTATTTCATTCGTTTGTATTGTTTATGATTTATTTTGAGCTTCCCCAGTGGATTTAAAGTGAGATCATATTACATATAATACAATGATACTGTTTCTGTAACAAATGCTAGTCAGTGAGTGTATTGAACACGCTGTTTAAATATTGTTAATCAATACTAGTTTATAGATGACGCAAACACAATTATACTTTACCCAGGAAACTAATGTTCACGGGATCTTTGAAACCTTGCTTGACAAAACATACAATATTGATACAATTGGTGACTATACCAAATAAACTAATTGACTGACAAACGCAACTGTATAGAATCCACTGACATATCACCGTTACTCCGTTGCTAAAGTTGAAACCTGGATCATTATCAAAGTTAAGAGCGCTATTATCTCTCATTTCTAAACTCACATTACGAGCATCCACCATGCTTATCTCTGAACTTTAAGCTAAGCTCACATTACGATTATCCCCCACGCTTATTCTCTAAACTCTAAGCTCTCATAAACATGCTTATTTTACCAAGTTCATTTTCAGACATTATTTACATATGTGTAAGAGAAATGTTGGTTATCATAAATATAGTCTAGATTTTTTTTTTTAAATACATACACGCAATTGCATACTTTGTTTCAATTAACTGAGTATTCATATATGTCATTTAGAATGGTATTTTTTTCCAGAAAGCAATTTGAATAAATATTTGCATGTTTTGTGTCACAAAATGATTTCACGATTACTATTTAATGTACTGCAAAGGCGTATAATAAATAGCTTATGTACTACTGTTGTTTATATATGCGTGTGTGTTATATCTGAAAACAAAATAAATAATAAAACGTTTATATTTATAAACGTTATCTATTATTAATCCCTATGTCTAACCACCCACAGGTAACATACATTAGATTGTGTTCATCATATTATTAAGACATTTAAAACACAAATACACTATTCCAGCCTATAATCTGGTACTTATGTACCCCGGTGAGGTTGTCATCAATCAATATTTCACTACGACTATGTCATATGCAATCACATACACAGCTAAGTATACGGTGGGAGTCATTGCGGTCCATTATTAGTTAAATGATAATGTCTGTACATAGTAAATAAACTGCAATAAAGCAGGCGTAACTCGTATATATATAGTTAGTGATAATTACAAATGGCAATTAATCATTATAGAATTATGCCATGTGTGTGTTTTTAAAGTAAATAATAAATATACTATTTTGTTATCTCATTATACACCAGCGAAATGCACCTCTACTAATATGTAACTGTTATCATCGCATGTGATTAACGTCTATTATCGTTTTGTTTGTGTAATTCTGTAGTCTGAGTGAAATTGATAGTGACCTATTGCAAACACTGCTTATAAGAAATAATATTTGTATTATGAGATTTATCTTTTAAATATATTCTATGTTAAATGCAACTATGTGCAATAATAATATAATGCAATGTAATATAATACAATGCAATATACTATACTATTCAAAAATTAAAGAAACGCAACATTATTTCAAACGTGTACCAAAACGTTATTCTACGGAATTAACGTTTAAACTTAAATATGAAGAAACTTTCAGACTAACTAAACAAAACCCTTCTCCAGTCATATACGATTGTCCATTGGCGATGCTGGTTGGCTAACTGCAGTCTGTTCTGGCGATGCAGGTCTCTAAGAACAGGACCTCTGTAGGGTATTCTAGCTATATGACGTCCAGCGTCGTGCAACCGGTTCCTGACCCGTTCATCCGAAATTCGACATCTTCTGGCCTTGACTGGACTGTGGAGGACGCAGATGCAAACTATTTCTGAGGTGATGCAGCCATATGAAACGATCATCAGCAGGAAGTGAGACTATGGGTCTTCAACTATGGTCGGTCTAAAACTGAGCCATTTTGTTGAAATCGCCTCCAAAGGTGACTAATGATGCTTCTAACTACATTAAATTATGTGACCACAACACTTTGAGATTGTTCAGTCTGTAAACGTCCAATGATGATGTATCGTTGTTCTGTAGTGATATGAGCCATACGTGCGCATTTAATTTTCAATATGATGTTTTCGAGGAACGTCAGTCTTATAGACATTCAATAATATGATCAGATAGTTGTGTGTTCAGTTGCTTGTTTTTTGTTTGTTTGAGAACCACATGATTTGCCAGCGATTAGTTCATATGCAGTAGGGTGGTTTTTTTCTCAGACTTGTTTTATATCCAGAAGTCTTTAGCTTTCTGCTTAGTGTAATTTTTATTGAAAACGTCTTCTTCTGAGAGAAGGTATATAATTGTATCGACGACAAAGATCCCATAAGAGAGCCTCAATATAACGGTATATCATCTACTGAGTTTTCTGTTGTATTGGTGTTGTGTCTTGTGGCTCATTGGCGAGACCCACATACACAAGCTCATACGTTTTATATTGAGTAAGTTGCATGGAATTATCATGAACTTGTTACGAGTTATTGCCAAAAGTGTTGCTTTTACGTGACCTCTTTATTGTCCTTACAAATAATGAAGTGAGTACAATTCAGGTAACCACGAGAAGTTAATGACCAGGTGGACACAGTCAATACATTGAATGATGTCTAATCAGCGAATATCTTTTATAAAAGTAACACACACACAAATGTGTATCCGTTTTGAACAGTACACAGCTAAGAAACTAATAAGCATTTGACAGGTCGTCCTCTACAAAATTTCAATGTTTTGTAATAGCTTAGATTGGACAACGATCATATATTTATTAAACGAAAATGTACATGATAATAAAAATAAACAGTTTAATAGAGATAAACAGAAAATGTTATTAGAATCACGTTTTTTTAATATATATTGGACGAAGACTGTGATGTGACATATAACTAACATGTGATGTAGCCTATATATATAATACAGTATGTCGTTACATAATGATATGAATGGTACTCAATATACATGTAGAAGAAATAACAATCTATTAGAAATACACTAAACAATAAAATGCAAAAAAAAATATGGATGTTAGTAACACAGTTTTCATGATGTTTAATCTTCATACGTGTCGTAAGTGTGGATATCATAATAAAAGAAGATCTCAAGTTTTGTAGTTTCCGAGTGTTGTCTCCATTAGTTACTGAGAAACCTAATGGTAACTCTCCCTTATCAGCTAGACATAATTATTTATATTATGCATATATACATCAGTGATAACATCATCTTTTTTCCCGAATTATCAGCTATTAAGTTAATACATTTGGAAGTTCCACGTTTTGACTGTAACAAATTCAACATTTTCAACAAAAAACAAATACAAGTATTTATATAGTTGACTTTGTACGCATAAGCTCAAAAACAAAAGCATCTATATAGTTGACTGTGCTCATAGACTGAAAACAGGTATTTAGATAGTTGACTCTGTACTCATAGACTGAAAACAGGTATTTAGATAGTTGACTATCTACTCATAGACGGAAAACAGTTATTTAGATAGTTGATGATGTACTCATAGACGGAAAACAGTTATTTAGATAGTTGACTATGTACTCATAGACTGAAAACAGGTATTTAGATAGTTGACTATGTACTCATAGACTGAAAACAGGTATTTAGATAGTTGACTATGTACTCATAGACTGAAAACAGGTATTTAGATAGTTGACTATGTACTCATAGACTGAAAACAGGTATTTAGATAGTTGACTATGTACTCATAGACTGAAAAACCTATATATGGTTTACATATGGAATATTAAGCAATTATGAAAGAAAACGAAGAAATCATCTATTTTATACAAAGCCTTCCCCATGCCTATCTGTGTATCTACATATATGGTTATATATGACATTGTACAGAGATAATTGATGGAGGGTAGATGAAAAGTAAACATGAAAGTAGAAATTGATACTATTAAAGACTTGAAATTAAGAATCCCCACAGTTAAATATATTATCGAGAACAGATTAGTATGACCGGGGTTTTTCTCTTGAGATATCAAGAGTGGCAACTGTTTGACCATAAATAGTTATAGGTGCGATGAAGATTCCCTTGTTGTCAGGTCATTACTATCGTCATAAGTGTGCTTTTTTAAGTGTTTATTTTGATCCAAATCAATTGCAAGAATTATATATATTTCATATTTATTGTCTATTTCAAGGAGACGGGGCTATCCTGAGCTTACTCTAATGCCAAGAGAAATCCAACTCTTAGATATTACACCTCTCAGAGATGGGCATTTTTTCTGAGAGAAGAACATCCTACTCACAGAAAATAGAAACGTGCATGCAAAGACAACATCTTCTTGACTCTCCACAGGACGAAAGTCCCCTCCCCCGTCCCTATATAGATCTCCTATACCTTTATTGGTGTTCGGAGTCCTCGGATAAACCACTAGCCCTTGCTAGCTCTTTGATCCGCTTATACTTTAGATAATTAAAATTCATGTGTGATAATTAAAATCTTGTGAACATATTAAAATATGTAATGATATGTATACTTTTAACAAGTGGAGCTGATATAAACGATGATTATAATAGTGTTTGAACAAGTGGGGCTAATGTAAACGATGATTATAATACTGTGCGGACAAGTGGAGCTATTGATGACTATTAGACTCCGTGAACGACGATATTATTCAGAACACGATGAAGTGAAGTCTTGTGCTACAAATGCAACCACTATGTCATTTATCGGTGACATTATCATACACATAATCAACTAAAAAACTGTAATTATCGCAGATTTTTTGGTAGCAAAAATGTATTAGTTTATTGAAAAGTTTGGATGTGTTAGATCATTGGTAAGGACATGCCTGTGACGCATTTCATCTTCGTTTGCTGATCTACATCATGCTTGAAATGTAGTAGGACAATAGCCATGGTACAGGAGAGATACAGATGTAATTTTAGAAGTACCAATATATTTTGGCCTAGATTCAAGTGAAGTATTTGTAATACTTCTGACGACAATAAAGATAACATGAATGCATCGTTGGAAAATCCAAGCTGCATCGCCCAAGACAGACATGGGTTCAGAGAGTTCATTGGGAAGACACCTTTCTGAAAATAAAACGTCACGTAACAAATTACGTAATATTATTTCATGGTCCTTGTGGTGTAAGAAACAGAAATGGTCAAGTATGATTTAACAAACATCTATGAATATACACAAATTTAATTGTTTGTGATGTGTGTGGAGCCGCGATAGCTCGGTTGTTAGGGAGCTGGCGTCATAAATACATAAGAATTTACAGTTGAAGAGGAAATATTTTACAATCATTAATTTATCCTGGGCGGATCTGGCAAAAGGATATTTTAATATATATTCTGTAAAAGTAAAATGACAATGACAACATCATCCCTACGTATGCCGTTGGTCAAATACAAATAAGGGCCTTCCACCGTATTTCCCAATAAACTTCAAATACTTGTGAATAATTGAGGAATCGATGTATATGCATTGATAGTGATCTGTCGTTCAACACTCACAGTTATATATCCCGTTTCAGCTTCTTCGTCTTCTTTTAGAACCACATACATTGTGAGATCAGCGTTTGCTTCCTATCTGGAATGCGAATGTTTTTTCTGAGCTCTCTTTCATACCCAGGAGGCTTCAGCTTTCGTCTTAGTGCAACGTATATTGAAGGAGCATTTTACTCAAAGGGAGTACGTGTCACTAGAGGAGCTAATAGTGTTCATGGGCCATCCACTGTGTGTCTTTCCTCAATGAGATTCTTCTCTGTCAGCGAGGTATCGAAAGATCATTACATTACCATCCGTTGCGTCCCTTGCTCAGAGACATAATTTCTTCTGTGTGTGCCGTGTTCGGAAACGGGAACATTCGAATTAGACTCAATGATGAGACACCAACCTAGACAATGTGCTGCTATTCCAAACATGTCGGTTGTCTAGGATTTGACATGTGCCTTTCTCATGCACTCGTATCGTCCGTCTGTGATATCTTTCAAATATTTGCCAGACGCGACCTATGCTTTGACTCTCCGTCATTGCGTTTATCACCTAAAGAAATAGTAAAATTTTGGTTATCCCGGATGGAAAACTTCACGGTAGACTAACAAATCTTGTTTAAGAAACCCATGTCCCATCTATGCCCTTGGCACTGAATCCAATTCTCTATGCATGAGCCGTGATAGGCAACGGCGACAGTCGAGTTAAATTGAGTTTGCAATGCCCTCAAAAGACAAAGACTTGTTTTCACAAATATTTTGCCCACAGTGTACAGAGACGAAGTCATAATACTAACGATTTATGCTACCCAGCATTAGTTCAATATTTTCCATGTGTACAATTGGAAGCTGTATTCAAAGTTGTTTTCCCATACACATGAGTGCTTGGTGGCGTATCCAATACATGAGTCATTGCTTCTACTCTGATTGGTGCAATTCTGCTGGGACGTATAAACGTATGTGTGTTCTCAAGCATGAACAGCAATTTTGCAGGTCTGTCTTTTTTTGCTGGAAAAAATGTAGCGTTCTTGCCAATATATCGTTTCACATATAGACGGCTGCTGCCCACTATCGCATGTTTGCATTACAGGTTTAATGTGTACTTTTACGATATTACATTTTCTGCCTCTACAATGTTTCTGCATCTTTTTGCTGACCGAAAAGAACTGTATAGATGGCCGTACGTCATTGTGTGCCAACAGTGTTGCTGGGTATGTTGTGTGAAGGTTTCGGATTTATTGCATGTCTATGTGCAGGCAATTCTCATTTTATCTACAGCTTCCACATCCACGGAAACGAACAAAAATGTGTTTGTCTCCTTCGCAGTTTGACATGTCTACACAGCAAGTTCGGTTGTCTTATAAATACTGTTGCATTTTAAAGCTTTTCTTTGCTCCCTACATCTTTATGTGGTAATCCATCTCTGTTGGCCAGTGTTTTTACCGTAATTGGTTAAATGTATTGCAATCTTGCATGATATGTTCAGTGGACTATGCTCCCTGCCCGAATGCCATACAGGTAATGGGACCATTCTTATTCTATTTGATTGGCTGTTTAATATGTTGTGTCCTTTTTTGAGGCGAAATATAATAACCTCCTCAGCTCTGTCGAGATAGTGATTAGTGGCTTGGTTGGTCGACTTTCCTGATAGTTTTATGAGGGTCTTCTATTCTTGATAGGTGATTTATTTGTCTGTTTGCTCCTGTGTGGATTCAGTTCATGTATCGTCTATTTACCAGTAGAAAGCCAGAGAGAAACTACTGCTGTATTATCCCTAGATTACATTATGTTTCGTCACGACTCAGACAATATGCCAGTTCTATTAAGCATGTATATCAAATGCAAGTCAATCAAGATTGACAGGCATTGACAGGCGTAGGCAAATTAGATAATATAAAACAGGAAATGAGCAGAATACATGTCAACATACTAGGTCTATATGAGATGAGATAGCTGGGAGCAGGTAACATAGTATGAACATAGCTTATAATAATATATTAAGACGGAGACCAACATAGAACAGTGTGGGAATAATATTGGATAAGCAGAGTACGACATATGTTATAATATTGTGGAATATGTTAGCCAGAGTTCTATTAGTAAAACTAAAGGAGCAGCCTATTAATATAAATATCATTTAAATTTATGCACCAATATCAGAGATTACAGAAGAGGACATACAACAAATCTTCAAGGACTTTAACGCAGTTATGAAATAATTCAAACACCAAGAAGTAAATATTATCATGGGTGATATGAATGCTACGGTAGGGGACAACCAAGACGAGGATGTTACAGGAAGATTTGGATTTAGGCAGCATACATGAAACAGGAGAGGTCCTGGTAGACTGGGCCATAAATAATAATATGGTGATATTGGTCACGTTCTTTGCCCATCACCCAATACGGCTATGGACATGGAAAAGCCCAGATAATAAGACGCACAATCAAATATATTACATTATAATAAATACAAGAGTCAGAAATTCATTGAAGTCTGTCAAGACACGCCCAAGCGCTGATTGCGAAAGTGGCTGTGTTCCAGTTATGGGAAAGATTAGTATTTGGTTAAAGAGATTAAAAACTACAAGGGCAGATAACACACCTAATGTGAATATGCTGACAAAGAACACATAATTATCAACCATGCAACATAGCAATTCAAAATAGGCACAATGCGATATAAATAAATAGATGCTATTGAAGAATAGTGGACGATGTTCAAATACCATTTGCAGCAAACATCTAAAGAGATTCTGCCAACTAAGAAACATCTCAATAAGAAAGACTGGATGACAGAATATATTTTGAATATGATGAAGCAAAGAATACATATGAAGAATAACATTGAAGAATACAACAAGATTACTAAAGAAATTAAACATAAATCACACACGGCTTAAGAGGATTGGTTAAACACAAAGTGCAGAAAAATAGAAAAAATATCATCTTAGAAATACAAGTGATACACATTTACAAATAAAGGAATTAACAGGCAGATGGAGGCTCACAAGACTGGATGCCTGAAATCTAAGCAGGGGCACATACCAATGGGAGAAAATGAAATGATGTACAAATGGGAAGAATATATTAAAGAATTGTACGAAGATAACGGAACTGATACTTAAATTATAACAAGGAAGATCCAAGTATATTAAAGAGAGGGGTAAAGGAAGCTATACAATTCTTGAAAAACAATAAATCATCGGGAACGGATAAGATTACAAAATAATAATTATAAGCTCTGGTAGAGAATGTCATTGGAGTTATCATCAAAGAAACATGTGCAGTAGATTGCAAAGATCGCAGAACAATCGGCCTTATGAGTCAGATGACCAAGATTCTACTGCACATAATAATAATGTGTATATGAGGAAAAATAAAACAAGAGACAGCAACAGAACAATGCGGATTCGCAGAAGGAAAAGGCACAATAAATACGCTATATATAGTAATAACAATAATGGAGAGGGCTAGAGAAGTACAAACAAAACCTGTATCTGTGCTTCAAAGATTACAGCAAAGCATGTCAAGATGTGAAGCATTTAGCAATTATAAAACTGCTAAAAAATCTTAACGTTGATGGGAAATATCTAAGAATAGTAAGAAATATGTAATGGAAACATACGGCTACGACGGGACTTAACACCACTATATGTAGATTTCAAAAGGTAGAAAGGGGTGTCAGACAAGGTTGTGTAATGTCACCGGATCTTTCCTCCTCGTATACAGAATACATTATGCAAAATATAGAAGATATACCAGGAATAACAGTGGGAGGATGCAATATAAACAACTTCAGATATGTTGACGACACAGTATTGATCCAAGGAAGCGAACACGAACTACAAGCCCTATTCGATAAAGTAGTAAAAGAAAGAGAAAACAAAGGCATCAGTTTAAACAAGAAGAAAACAGAAATAAGTGTTGTCTCGAAGAGACATACACCAACATGATACAACATGCTAATTAACGACACAAATTTAACAAAGTCTTGGCATTCTGTTAACATCAGAAGGTAGATGCTCAAGTGGGATGAAGAGCCGAATAGCACAAGTCAAATAAACATTTTTAAAAATGAGAATTATTTTGTACAATGGAAGACTGTCAATGCACACCAGAATTCGCGTGCTGAGATGTTATATGGAACCAATTCTTTTTTA
>CM067322.1:39036705-39084519 GCA_034231615.1 Meghimatium bilineatum
ATCTAAAATCATTCTCTGTCGAATTGTTTTGTATAACACACTTTCGAAACTAACACTGTGACACAACACATTTTCATTCTCTGGACTAAATTCTGTTAGAAATGTAGAATGACTATGGTCCTACTACAAGAGAGATCCAGCGGGAGTCTGAGAATGAACGATGTTAAAGAAGACATACATTTAGAACGTAAATCGTGGACGTTACAACGTATATTATACCTAAGAAACTGATGTTGACTGAATCTCTGAAACCTTGTCTAACAAAACAAATGATGTTGATGATATTGCTTCCGATGCCAAAAATATCAATTACTTGGCAAAGAAGTGTAAAAATAATCCACTGGCATATTTCTGTTAATTCGTCACTTAGTGTGAATGATGACTCATCATTTGAGTTGGAGAGGCTATGTACGCTAGCTTGTTGTTGTACACTGGTTGATTCACTCATTGTCATGAACACTGAAATGATATTTTTTTTAAATATATACTTAGATTTCATTATTATACGTTCAATTTCTGACAGTGAATGGTCATGAATGGTCATATGTAAAGTAAATTGTATCTAAAATAAATAAGTGCGCGTATCTCCAAGAGGCATCAAATCTCGGATGCACAGAGAAAACGTGCTACAGGAAATGAACAGAACAACAAACACACATATTCGTGATTATGATCATACGTGTTGTAAGTGTGAAATGGGATTCATTTTCTGGATTGGACATTTCAATTATCTCCGCACACACCAGAGAGATGCAACAATACACGTCAGAAAACGTTGCCATCCTTCACCGTGATGTCTGGTTATTATATTATGACATCTAAGATAACTGAAATAATAGAGTTCATCTGTATTTACTATTGGTTCATCTGATATTGTTTGTGATGGAACTACATAATTTTTAATTTCACAAAATGTGTAATTGTGAGACACTTAATTACGTGGCCATATCTTGATGTATTTTGTCATGAACACATTCTAGACACGAATATTGTCGAAAAAAACTAAATTAGATAGCATCTGCACCTTGTTGACCAGGTCGCAACTTCATGGGCCTGTCACATCATCCGTATGCCAGACGAGAGTCTTCGAAAGAGATTGTTCTGTGGTCAACTGTGTGCAGGTAAGGGTTTAAGCAAAGGCAATAACGCGTCAAATAATAGTTGTATAAATCTCTCACGCACTATAAAATTGATCCATAATTTTTGAAAACCGCACCATTTGACCATTCAGCCTAAAACAGTAAGATCAGAGGGTTATTAAAAGTTTTGAACAGGGAATAATATTACAGGAGATTTAAAAGAGAAAAAACAGAAAGGAGAGACACTTCTTTTAACTCCTCCCGATACCTACTGCATTGCTGTTCACATTGCATTTAGTTTTTCAGATCCTGGCCTGTACTATTCAGCCATCTGTTGACAAGCAAACAATCCTTCTTAATGCATTGCTCATCTGCGCAGGAGCGACATCAACATCATCAGTATTGTTGTGATGTGATCAATGCTAATGTAAACATGTTATCTCGATATTTCGATATCTTGAGATAGATTACTGCATCCTTTAATCATATTCATGTTTCAGAGTGAACACATATTTGAAGGGCACTATTGATAGTTATCACATTTTCTCATTACATAGTATGAGCATATATGTACAGTCTTATACACATGGATTGGAACTCCCACGTTTCTATACTGATTAGTTATTCATATGATCCTCATATTCCTGTTTTACTATCTTAACGTGCACCTATATTCCATACACATATGTCCCGTCTTTGTTCTCTTTTTTTGTTCAGATAGTTATTCTTGCGTGCAATTGATTTACATATCCACGCCACACCCATTTGTAAAACCAATAAAAGATAGGTGTATTACGAGGTTTTATATTCTCAAACGAAGATGATATTTCTATGTCCACGATTTTTTCTAAACATTCCTTTATCATTACATCACAGTTAACATAAATATATGATCAAGTTGGTGATGCTCTGTTACAAACAATTTAATTTACTGAATGGCAGAAATGCCTACATGTAGTGTACACAAACAATATTAGAGATATGTTCATAGTACCAACAAGAAAATACAATTTGCAATAATTATTATGCAGAAATGTGGGGAGACAAGTATGCACGTGAAAACTGTTCAACTTCAATGTTGTTCCACTGTTTGTGATGTTTCTGGCATTTTCAAGATCAGTACTCCAACATCTTCATTCTGAAAAACGGCAATACTTACACTACAAACACAACTAACTCAGCTGTGTAGGCAGCGTAAGGTAGTCATACAATGGATACCATCTCACTCTGGAATACCAAGACATAAAACAAATAGCTGCTGATAGATCAACTAGCTAAGGAAGATACTACAGACGACCAGCCGGATGTACGAATCAACATCAGAAAACAGCAATTTATCAAATGAATCAGTGAGAAAAGAAAATAGCAAAATATGACTATCAAAATATCAACATAACAGAACGAGGTGCAATTCTACGCCACAGAACAAGACACATCGAACTCCACCATCAAATGTGCACACAATTCACGGACTGTCACCACAGTCATTTGTACATTCACCACAGACTGCAGACCATATTCTTCAATAATGTCCAAGTATATGTTTTGAGCCAGGGTTAGACCAAAAGAAACACCCAGAAGAACAATACTTAGAGAAAACAAAGCAATCAATATCCATACTATCCAAGAAGTGCATAGAATAGCTTTGAACAGACAGAATTGGAGAGATTTGGCCTCTGCCCTATGCGCTAACTTCAGCGCAAAAGGAAAATGAATGAATATGATTTGAGAAAACATTCTGCCCCATATAAATAACATTAGAATGGAAAACATGTATGATCTAGAACTGACGGTGCAGTCTTTTAGGAGACTTATTTTAAGCTAACGAACGAAAATATGAGGATACTAAAGAATGTTTAGGGCGAAGTAGTGTTTTCTGTACAATCCCATATTGTTTCAAAGTGACCCAAAGGTCATACTGAAGTCAGATGTACAGGATCAATTGCACAGCTATCTCAGTTATTAAATAAGTAAAACAATAAACAAAATGGTTCGTTCTTTAAACTTGATCCTGCTAATTTGCAGGTTTTTTAGAAGAAATAATGTAGACAGCAAGTAATATTCTAGGTCATGTATTTATGACATCTCTCAACATAGCCTTATGATGATGATGATGACTATTCAGGTTTTCAGAGACCTATCTAGATGAACAAAAGTCCACATACGCCAAAACTGACAATATAACATAAATATATCAGTATTTTAAAAAAAAATATTTGCAAATAAAAGCCATTTCAGCCAAAAATTAGGAAGCATTACAGTGGTATAAGAGTATTTGAACAAACAGTTCTCACGAATAAACCTAGTTGCTGGTATGAGTTGAATCACAGTGATTTTTTTTTGTTTCTACTACCTAGTTACCAGTCTGGGTTTAGTCACGCTGAACGGCTGGTGGACCCTGCAAAAGAGAAAGTGTTTAATAAAAAATATACCGACGTTTCAATACGTCTGAATCAATTGTGCCACTAGGAATTGTGTAATATCGCCACAGCAGATGTTGCTCACCTTAAGATAAACACTCAAAGAGGGCTAAGATGTTAGCTCCAGAGATTGATATAATAATGTTGATTTATGTAGATACAGTCTTAATATTAGAAATGCTAGTGACAACGAAATATCTGAACCATATAGCATGCTATTATCATATTAATAAAATTTTAGCGCCTTATATAAAATTATGAGCACGTAATGGGTCTATCAAAATAGATAGTGGGAGTGAGAATTCAAGGCAATAATTGTACACATCATACAGTTATAGTGAATATCAGACAACTGCGAGATTCATGCGAAAATCAAAGAGATGAAATATGAAGATAAATGTAAACTCCAAAACTATAATTACATGCGTATTTTATTTTGAATATATTTGATAACTGCTTGTCACACTAACATTTAATTAATGCCAATTTGTCGTGTTTCGCAATCCACTTTTTGGAACAGAAGCTGCTTCAACAAGGCATGATTAACGCGTACAATTCTCAATTATGTTACATTATACTGATTTAAGTTACTCAACGTGTGCTAATAATTATTTGTGCAATATATTATTCGCTTTCTATTATTCATCATATTCTTACCGCCTAAGAATGAACATGCCATGTATAGTAATTGCTGTTATACCAACTGTAAAAACGTGAATAAAAAGTAAATGTATAACTGAGAATCAGTGATTACTTGTTATATGTAGAATGACATTTTAAAACATCTCATCAAATCTCCCGACGTCAGACGTCTACAGTTATTTTAGCTGTTGTTTTGATAATCAGTTAGAAGCTCACAAGGTTCAGACCACTATATTGTAGTATGCGCACAGAAATAAGCACACGTGAGCGGACATACACTTGCTTGAGATTCCTGTAATGAATTTTATACAATAACATTTTTGTGTGTGTTTGGCACCGTGTCCAATTATGAAGCAATTTCGAACACATTTCACGGAAATTTTGGAACATAGTCGGGAATTAGAAGATATATCATGAAAGACCATCGAATGACCTACGGCAGAGAACACATTACAGTATTGCCGTGCACGGATATACCTTCAGATGTATGCAGATAAGAAACATCCATTTCATTCCGAAATACATAGGGTAAAAAAGGTATCATACTTAAGAGAGGGATGTCGTGGATGGGACGTGCTGAAGATGTCACACGCGGCGTGTGCAGATTGCAAGATATGGCAACATGTGCAGAATGGAAATGCCTACACTCAGATTTCGAAACTAGTTAGATAGTACTATCACACACACCAGGGAGATCATATAATTGTGTCCAGCGGCTGTGGAGCAAACGATGCAAGCTTTGGTCAGTGAGAATTAAAAGAGGGGATGTGATTATATACACTGAAGTATCTGTAATTAAACATGTTCGCAGTGCTTGGGACTTCACAGTTAGCTCAGTGTGCAGGTAAAACGATCAGGGAGGACAGTGTAGCCTTTGCTGTGACTACCATTAGCATGACCATGAAGATTATGGCGGTGTTACGAACATTTTAACGGGTAGAGACACAGAAGGTAACACAGGTCTGAATCTTGAGTGACTATATGAGTATGATTAAGACGGTACAATTGGGTCGCGTTGACGAACAGTGGATTGAGGCCTTGAGAAAGGCGAGATTGAAAGTAATAGCATTCGTTATGCGCATGCGGTTGCGTCTGTGGGTCTCACCAAGACAAACCAAAAATGCAACACAAAACCTTAAATAGATGACATTTTTTATATTGAGGTTATCTTCTTATGGAAGCTTCATGGCATGTCATCTATACAATCCCGTAGTCGTAGCCTTCGATAACAGTTACAATGTTGTTCCACCAGGCCGACTTTGTGCTTGAACTAGTTACGGGCACTGCATTGGTAGGCGGAACAACAAAGAAGCCTGTCACAAGGGACAGAGTTGTGTCCTGATGTCGATGTCGGCTTTGGCGACATTAGACTCGAAACACCATTGAGTCGGATGTCTGCTGGAACAGAGGGCGGAGCACTTTTTGTGAATGCCCACGTGCTGTAAGGTCAGTTTCTAATCAAGAATCAAGATTAAATTTATTTTCGTGTTGGGACATGGAATGTTCGAGGCAATGAAAGAGCAGATCAACTGGCGTCATGCGCGAGTGTGGCACAGGGCGATGGGGCAATGAATCGAACTGATGTTCTGAACTCAATAAGAGAACTATCATGCGAGAGTGAGACTAGTGTGGATGATGATTAACTTTCAATGTCCCGGATCAGGTATTGAAATGTAGTGTTGCTAAAAGTGAACATATTGGTGGGCGCAGAAAGACGTATTGTCAACCAGAAATGGACATGTACTGTCATCAGAAGTGCAATGGCGGATAAACCTAGGGAGAGATCGGAGCAACTATGGATGTGTCCAGCTTGTAGTGATGATGACCCAACGACTAACTGAAGTCGTAAATAAATCTACATACATGTTTAAATGCATTCGAACAAAGTATAATATCAATGATACATATTGATACATGTATATATATATATATATATATATTATATATATATATATATGCGACACTGACACAAGTTCAAGCTTCCGAGACCGTTTCCTTTGAGCCGGACAGACGGTTGACTGGTGCAGGAGCCATTATGCTTGTAAAACTATACTCTATATAATGTTACAGACGTCGTGTTCAGTTAGAAGTAGAGAATAGAATATATTCATTACCAACGTCAAAGTAGGACTTTTCAGGACAATATTGAAGATAAAAATGGTGATAAAATTATATTGGTTCTCTGACTACAGTTTGCTGGAAATCATGAAGGACAATTGTCGGCGATAAGAAATACCCTTGCGGGGAAACGAACGAAAAGAAGTAAAACAATTAAAATGATGTGTATGGATGTTCATACACATACAAAGGTTATGAAAATATAAATATTTCTGCGTTGTTATTAAGCATTGTGTTATAATATGTGGCGATGTATTCCTATTCTTGTTGAGTACTATGCTGTAGTAATGATAACTATTTTTTGATTGATGCATTGTATTGTGCGTATGTATTTCCGTGCTCTTTAAATGATTAGAACATCGACATTACTGTGGTTTGAAAGTTCTCCTGATAGACAATAGTATATTTAGCTGGTTTTCTACTGAAAAATGCAGAATTAAGTAGACGACGAGAATCTAAAACAAAAGACATGTTGTACTCATCATTATCATCACACCCATAACCCGTGAAGGTCGAGAAAGTGTCACTCTGGAAACACCAACACAGCAATTTCGCCATATCTCTCTGTTATCAGTTCTTTGTTTGAGCGTGGATAACCGTAATCTACTCCAGTCTTTAATATTATCACTCCATACTTTCTTCTTAACTCATCTTTTGTGTACTGTGAAACGCAGATCGCGATTTCTTCTGACTTGGACCGGATATTCATAGTAATAAACTTAAAGAAAGAGCAGATACTTGTGTTCAGTGGTTATATTGCACGTTTCTAAAAACGTATTTAAATATAAATAAAATTTAATGTTTAAAATACAAACAATGACAATATATACTACTGCAAATATCTCTAAATATCTTTGCGCTCAACCCTTTGTTGCCTTTCAGCGTTAGGGGATAGAAGAGTTGTATGTAGATGACCCTCGTGTGTGCTGAGTATATTGGTGAAATTTGTCCTCTCTTTTATTTCGGTGGTCCATCGTTTTTGTGGACATCCACTCGGACTGCCTTCACTGTATCTGTGTAGTATAGATTGATGTGATACGCTGTCTGACCTGCCTACTGAGATGTGGGAAAATCATTTGATCTATTGTCTCTTAATATATTCCAAGTTTGGGGTGGGTGTCGGTTCTTTTATGCCATTTATGCATATAATTTTATAAAACGTTTCATTTTACCTTTTTATGTAAACCGACATGGTTGGTGGTTATAGAAGGCCTTCCATCATAATTAATTATGATTCCCAAACGTTACGTTTTTGATTATTGTTGTTTATTATAGGTTAGTCACTATGTACTTACCAACAGAAATCTTACCAATAATAAACAACGGTGGTTCTAAAACAAATGGGGGGTTCTAATTAATTTTTTGGGGGGGAACATTGTTATTGGAGTAATTCATTGTTTAACTTTCTGATTGTTGTATTTTAAAAAGAAATAGCACGTTTGTAGCAGCGAATTCAACGGACGGAATAGATGAGTAAGCCTGTGAGCTGGCATGAATTGACTAATGATCGTTGCCGTTAGTGTGGCTACATCATCCCGCTTATTTAATCGTGATCCCTAATGCCCAGCGTACAGGTGGATGACCAATCCAAGTTGCATGTGCCATTGTTTGCGCATAGTAGAATAAGTATTGCGGTATTATTTATGAGTGGTAATAGTATTAAAAATTATAGGTTTATTACGTATATAGAGCATATACAATCACGATAGTAAGACAATGCTTTGTCCATGGCAAGATCCTGAATAGAATATGCCACACAATTATTTTAAATTTTTATCTGGCCAAAAATAATATTCAGATATTAATTTGGGACTGTCCATGCACCTCGACAGCAATGTTTTGCCAGTTTTTGATCATCTGTCCCTTTGTTAACAATTGCCAAGACTTCAGAGACCTTAATCGTTAAGTTTAATACTCATGTTTCCTTCCCTCCTGCCCAAATTAAGTTTGCACACAACGTAAGATAATAAGTAAGACAAAAAGTAAGACATATTGTATCGTTATAAGAAAAATGTTTTCTTTTAAAACCGTTATGATGTTGTAAAGTCGTGTTACCCTCCCCCTCCCTCTCTACTGATTACCTGCTGTCAAACATTTTAGACTCATCACACTAATTGTTGAGGTAGTGTATAGACATGCCCTTGAGATGAAATGTTCACCTACGTTAAACGAAAACTGATTTCTGTGTAATGCGGATAACAAAATTATAATGTTAATGTGTCTGTATCTGAATACGTTCGGTACGGGATTGCGAAAGAAGTTGTCATTCTATTTTATAAAACATCCTACGCTTTTTTTAAAACTGTGTACTTTTGACAGATATTGCCAGATTTTGCAATGGTATTAATGTAAAACTGAAGCGCAAGAAGGGACTGTTTTCTAGTTTAGTAAATAACATCAGCGTTTTTACGAGAAATTCTGAACTATTTAGGTCTCATTGAACAATGATCTCAACCAGTTTCCACATTAAAAGAACTCCCAGATTGATAAAAAATAATATACATTTTACTGAATGTAATTGAACATAGTTCTTTGAAAATCATTTGTTTGTGAGTTCTATGAAAGAAAACCACTCCACACTTAATTTGTAAACCCATTTTAAATCAGTGAACAAAACACACAGAACTTACTTAGTAAAATACAATTGTAAATTATTTATTATACAACAAATCCATTATTGCACATTCAATGTGATAGGTTTCCTTCAGTTTCAAATAATTCTAACATGATTAATTTTATTGCTGTCGCCACCTTGTAAACATGTTCCAAATATAGGAAAATATTTTCATTGTTTTATCTATTGTTTTGAAACATGGTACATATGTGAAAACGCATTAAAATGTTTTAAATATCTATGAAATTTGATAACAATAAACATATATGTTGATTGAATGACTCAAATATGAACACGTATCTACACCACTCATAGATTTTAATTCAAACGTTACAAGCTTGACGACATCACTCAGACTCGCAAGTTCTGTTACTAGTATATTTTGTTTTGCCTGTATATGAATACATCAATAATGGTATATAATAATGCTGCATATCTCAATTTAACCATAATTGAAAGAACTGAATGTGGGTACTCAGGTCTTTTATAAGGTCAGTTTGAGGATGTACACAATAAATAGCTACGTAACTTAGTCACACGTCGTTCACAAAATTGCGTCTAGCGTAAAGGTCGATCATACGTTATTTGGCTAAAAAACATCGTAGCCTCCCAAAAAATCATTATTTTCACCAAATACAGTAATATTAGCTTCTTTTGTTTAAAAAAACGCCACTCTCCCCTCCTTATTAAAGTCATATATGGGAACATCGTTGGTACATGTACTTATTTACTTATGTGGACTGGAGCGTGAAACACGGACTCTGTGACTAAAAAATGTTCCCCACCACTGATCTAATATATGACATCGGTTAGAATGATTCTATTGATGTACTTTATATATATCTATCTATTCGTTAAATCATTTGTTGTCGTTCAGCGTCAGGGGTAGAAGTACTTTCTGGAGATGGCCCTCTTGTGTGCTGAGTACAATTATGGAGTTTGTCGACACTTTTATTTCGGTGGTCCATCTTTTTCATGATCGGCTTTCACTGTATTTGTGTAACATAGCTTGTTGTGGTATGCTGTATGATGGTATTCTGGTTATGTGTGCAAACCATTGTATCTGTTATCTCTTAATATATTCCAAGATTGGAGAGGTACCGGTTCTTTGTCTAATGTCTTCAAATCCCACGATGTCTCTTAGCGATATTCCTAGGATTTTGCGCAAGCATGCGCCATTCAGCTGCCACACGTTTACATTTATCTTGTGCTGTCGTTGTCCAAGTTTGACATTGGTAACATAGCGTTGGTATAATAATTGTATTGAATAGTGTTATTTTGGTGTGTAAATCTACACTTTTGTTACTGAAGATTGATGGCATTTGACCTAGTGCTTGCACGCTTTACTACACATATTGTAAATTCCTGTGCTGCTCCTGCCATCTTTGGTTATATTGCTTCCTAGGTATGTGAATTATGTCACTTGTTTAAGTCTGTTGTTTCCAATAAATATATATATATATATATATATATATATATATATATATATATATATATATATATATATATATATATATATATATATATATATATATATATATAGTCGTGATTCTTTCTGTTCTTCCTGTCTGCATTACTTCGGTATTCTATATATTTATTTCCAAGTAAAGGTTTGGCATGTTTGGTGTAATTTGTATATGTGTCTTTGTAGTTGTTCTTCTGATGATGCTACTAATACTTGGTGTTCTGCAAATAGCAATTCTTTTAATCTATTCTTCAGATTGTTTTCTTCCGTTGTCTTTGCTACTTTGCAAATGTGATCTATGTATGTTATGAACAATAGGGGGGGGGGGTATTGTACACAAGCATGGCTCACTCCCGAGTGAATGTTGACATTATCCTACGTATCTGTTCTCGTTCTTACTGCGCATTGATTATTGGTGTATATTCTCGTCATAGGATTATCCGATGTTGATGGACTCCGTATGTCTGTAGTGTTATCCATAGTTGTGATAAAGTACACATATATACACAAATTTAAAGTACGGAAAATCATATTCCGCATAATTACATCTGGTAAGGTACAATAGTTTTAGAATAAATATATGAAGGTATACTAGATGAAGAAGAATGTATAACAGACGAAGAAGAAGGTATAACAGTGGAGGAAGAATGCGTTACAGAGGAGGAGGAGGAAGGCATTACACAGGAAAAAGAAGGCATACCAGAGAAAGAATAAGACATACATGAGAAGGATGAAG
Source organism: Meghimatium bilineatum (assembly GCA_034231615.1). Lineage (NCBI taxonomy): Eukaryota > Metazoa > Mollusca > Gastropoda > Stylommatophora > Philomycidae > Meghimatium > Meghimatium bilineatum. Next base: position 39,047,780 of record CM067322.1, read on the forward strand.
GTATAATATAAACGTTCGAAGCTTTCCATTATTATCTTGAGTACCATGATTAACATCACCATTAGATACAAAAACAACAGTCGTGGCACACAGTTAAACACAACGATTAATCCGGGTTGTATGTAAATCAGTTAATAAGTGGTGGGATTTTTATTTCACCCCCCCCCTCCTTCCTCTTAGACAGTCAGACCATACCAATTAGTTTGTGGTAGCGTATCTTATTCAGGACATAGCCCGCAACCCATAATGTTCTGACTAGTGATTTTCTAGGCAGTATAAATACCGTCTGTATTTTGCCATTGCTTTCTGAACAGTCTGGATGTTCTAATGTATGTAGCGGGAATCGAACTCGGTGTCTAGGCCGTAACGACACTCTCTGTACCACTTCGCCACAGAGCCGGTCTACCATTTAGCAACATAGCGAATGTCAAAAACAACAAAAATAGTAACACCACTTCGCCTTCCCACACTTACACCTTAATGTTTTTTTTCTAAAGAAAGATAAAAAAAAGGCTATCTAAAATGATGAGCTAATTTTATGTTTACCTCAGGTTGTATTTGTTCTTTGTTTTATTGTTATTTTCTATATTTTATTATTGTAAAGTTACAGTTTTATCTAGTAACATATTTACCTTATTTGCATTTACCTCTATTTGTTTGGTTACTGCAGCACTTCCATTTTGTCGGACATCCTCAAATATTTGGGTTTTTTATGTTTACCTCAACTGATGTAGAGGTGTTGAAAGAGTCAAAGGCGAAATGGACCTTAATCAACAATATAAGAAAAAGGCACTCTTCTTTTGTGGCCACTTCATGAGACAGGTAGGTTTAAAGAACATAGTCACAACAGGCAAAATAGAAGGCAACAGAGACAGAGGGCGACAACGTGAGAAAATATTAGTTTGACAACCTGGAACGGCAAGGAAATAACAACGACCTTGATAATAATATGGACAGAGAGCTGTGGAAAGTCATGACCGCCTACGCCAGTCGGCATTGCACCTGATGATGATGATGTTAACCTCAACCCACTGCCCTTGTTTTACGGAAGATGTAATTACGGTGATGTGCGCATTAATGTACGAACATTTAAGATATTTATAAAAGACCAACTGGGCTGGGTCAACTAGAAATAAATATGAAACAGACAACCAATATTTTTGTCTGATGCAAGTGGTACATGCACTTATACCAACAGACTCATCTTTCATTCACAACCCTGCTGTAAAAATTAACAAACGGTAAACATTAGTTGTGAGAAAACATTAGAAATAGTGTCAGTACTAAACAGACTTCAGCGACAATGGCCGACTAGAACGAATGCGTTCTCGTTACGGTGCTCGACTAACGGTTGTTCCTTCCAGAAAGTAATGGAAACCTACGGAAATATTGTGGCTAGAAATGTCCAATGGATTAATCTATCTTTTTCTCTTGGATTGTGGTCTTGTGGTGTAGCAATTATTATACAATTTATAGAAAAGTGTCGGTGAGCTGTAATACGTATTCATTCAACATAATGGATATCAACGTAAACAGAAAGGTCAAACGCATTAAATTAGGAACATGGAACGTTAGCAGTTTAAACACGGGAAACAACACGTAGTAATAGAAGAGATGAAAAGAACACAAGTAGACATACTGGGCATAGCGGAATTGGAGATTCCAGAGTGTAGGTTACTAAACACAAGAACCAAAAGAAAACTACGCCTGTTTGGTCATATAAAGAGACACAACTGTTTAGAAAGACAAATAATGGAGGGAAGACTACCTGGGACGAGGAGAAAGGGCAGACCAAGAAGACGATGGACTAACGACATTAAAGACAGCATGAATGCATCGCTAGAAAATGCAAGCCACATCGCTCAAGACAGAGAGAGGTTCAGAGAGTTCATTGGGAAGACAACGTTCTGGAAGGAATACGTCAGATGACACTAAACATAATTGCTGCAGTAATTCTTGAAAATAACAAACCCTACCACCAATAACCAAAACGACAAACTTCTTAAATGTCGATGGACTCTGACCATCGCACACGTTAGCAAGACTATATTTATACAAATACTTCGTCAAAACCACACATATTACTAATTAAACACATTGTACCATCTGTATATGTTTTTAATGAGTTATTAGCATATATTTCTTGCTATTAGCAACTATATTACTATATACATACACATACACACATATATATATATATATATATATATATATATATATATATATTATTCTACTTCTTCAGCGTTCATTCTCAAACTCCCGCTGGATCTCTCTAGGACAATGGTCCTACTAGATGGTCCTACTAGATTTCCAGCAGGATGTCGTCCAGAGAATGGTAGTGCGTTGTGTCGCCGTTTTATTTGCGCCAATGGCCCGACACATTCGTCTTCGGCGGAATATATTATTCAGCTAAATTAATATATGCATGGCGTGCCCCGTACATGGCAACTGCAACTGATACTACATGCCATCAAATGTGCGATGATGATCAGAGTAGGATGTATTACTTTGATGACTAGCATAATTGATCTTAACTTTATGATGTGTTCATTCTAAAATGAGTGCTCGTCTAATGAACTTTTAGAGTGTTCATTAGTGCACCATTTCTGTTTGCTAAAACGTGGTATCTCTTAAATTGTATTTATATCCTTATGTTCCAGATCACATCATAAATGACGAATTTATGATAAGGGTCTGGATGTGTATTTCAGAATACAGTTAATACCGACACTGTGTTCGTGTCAGGCATGTCGTATGTGATGACCACGAGTGAAATGTTGGGGCGGTTGAGTAGTCTGAACTGTTACCTTAAAAACAAAATTCATAGTTATAAAAACACGGACAACAAATACTGGGTTTACCATGTACACATAGATAATGAAGTTGCATTATATAAAACTATCATTATCCTATCACTGTGCGACTTAGTGCCAAACCTAGACAAAGACAGCACACGACCCAAAAAAATTGTTGAAGCAGTAGTGGCATTCCTACGAAGAATACTCGGAGTGTCATTAAGAGATAGAATTAGAAACGATAACACTAGACAGATAACCAAAACAATACCAGTATTGGAAAACATCAAAAGACAACCGAGCAAATGTTTTCACACACTTCTAGACTACCAACAGTCTGCATGCCACAGATGACCATGACACATATACATCACGTCTATAAAGCCAGAGTCAGACCAAATAGAAGATGGATAACATAAATCAAACGGCGCACAAGAAGAACATCTCAAGAGAACTTGTCTACCCCTGACGCCGCAAGGCATTCAAGGGGCTTATCATATGGATATATTTATTGACCATTTAAAAGAAAACACGATACTCTATCCACAGAGAGTATAATGTTAAACTGTCAAGAGACAGGACTACATAGTAGCACTGGGAGAGAAGAGACCATACCAGATTTAAAAGAGAATGGGATCACATTAATAGTGGTTGATGATATATCCATGTATAGAGACACGGGAAATGTGCATATGGTACGCCATATACACTCACGGATGCACATACTTACTTGATTACCATAAACTTAATTGATAATTGATCACATCAATTAGTAAATGTAGCTCAACCAACATATAATCCTGCTAACATTGCTTAGACTTTTATTATGTGCCTGACATTGTGGCGTATGTTATGAGTTCATAATTGACGACATATGAAGAAGGTTCAATTTCCGTCGCAGGCAGTTTTTTTTATTCAGGTCGTTCAGAAAACAATATAAAATACTGAATATAATATAGTACATTTTAAAACACAATAAGAAAGCAGCTTGTCTTGTTTTTTTACCATTCCAAATGTGTAACGCATGCTAACGATGTGTCGTATGTGCTAATATATGTACACTGTTAATAACTGCTTTTTGTCAACTCATACTGTTCTATATATTTGTTTGGTGTGAAGTATGAAAATAACTATCCATAATTGGAAACATTGAATAATACATGATGAAGGAGTAGCTGATGTTCTTGCTAAGCGCTAAAACATCCACCTATTTCTCACTTTGTGTATATATATATATATATATATATATATATATATATGTAAAGCGTTAAAGTGGAATGTACTTGGCGACATGAATACTTTCATGTTATAGCGTGTTGATTCGGGTCGATTATAGCCACATTTTACTAGTCTTTAGTTGAACAAACTGGTAGTAGTTTTATCGCATGTGAAATCAGGCAGTGTAACGTAATACAGCGAATGTGAATAAAACATGTGGAAACAGATACATATTGTGTACCGGATGTGATTCACTTGTATTATGATTTAGTCTAGACATAACAGTTGATGAAACTCGTTTCTGTAGTTTTTGCTCATGTAATAGTAAATAAAAATATTCACAGAAGAATTAATCGACTCAAGTATTACACCAAACCCTCCTAATACTGCAAATAGATTACCATATTTACCACCTATGAAGAATTCTGGTTCCAGTGATGTTACTAGAAATATGATGCTGACAGGGATGAAACAAGAAATAAATAGAATGGAAATCGTGACAACGATTTTCGATATTCTCTGATTACGTTTCGATGAACCGTCTGTGTCTGTCATCACTGATGTCCTTAATCGCCATTCTGTATTTTGGTGTAATTTAAGTACAAGAGTACCAGTACACACAATAACAACAACGAAAGAGCTGCAAGGTATAATAACGTTGTTGATGATATATGAAACTCGAGCTACTGTATCTCGATGTTCTGTGAAGACAAGGCCAATTAGAGTAGTATTTCTGTGAGGAAAGTATTTGAGGCCAAGTTTGTTGACGACGTACTCAGGCGCTGCACTAGCAACAAGAATGATGATGATAATTATTGTGATAACTGACACTCGATATGGAGTCATGATATTCTTCACCTGCGGAAGATTGAAGAAGCACATTGCGCTATCACATGTGGAAGATAGCACAAACACATTGCGTTATCACATGTGGTAGATATCACATACACATTGCGTTACCACATTCATAATACTAAAGATTAAAGGAACGTGTTGTTACGAAATAAGAAAATAATAATCAAAGGAATACTGACTGTATCTACGTTACGGTCCAATTGGGACTTTATCAATACACGAATAAGCATAACGTATTTGTTTCAAACACAAGAAGACCATTAATAGCGTTATTATTTTTTAAAATTCTGTGTCAGTCTTATTGTATATCCTGCCTTTATAGATGTAGATGTCACACTATAAAATGAGTGTTTTAAAAAAAATCGATTTACTGGATAGAAGGTGTTAGTTCCATGTATACATTCTGGAAATGAAACACATTAAATTAGACCTCAGCAATGAACTATAATGATTATGAAATAATGTTTGCTTCAATTGTGTTGCTTTTCGCACCAGTTATGTTGCTTTTTGAGTCATCTGATGCCACATTTGTGGAAATTGTGCGGTAGCACTAGTTCACTGCTTTTATTTTTTTTAAAGTTTATACACTTGTTTTAGGAACATTAAAATGACAGACCGTGAATAACTAGAGAAAGTATGTGGTTGGTGAATGCTAAATCTTTACCAGGAAAATGTAACTAGCTTTTGAAGCCATTCAACCATTACTTGAATTGTGTACTTAAAATACAGTTAAAGGATAGTGTGTGAATATGACTCCGACCGCATGATGTACCAAGTGATTTTGTTCCAGCTTTTTTTGCCATAAATGTGCTCTTGTTACAGTTTCATTATGAACAGTAATTATCCTCATCAATTACGAGCACTAAGAATTCCCCAGCAGTCACTATATTGGGTGCCACCTGGAGTAAGAAGAAAAGGGAGACCTAGAGAAACTCTACGAAGAACCATTAATAGAGAAAGCATGTCAATGAACCTAAACAACACGCAACAATTGAAAGACCTGCCAACACAAAGACAGAAATGGAAAGCTATGGTTTCTGCCCTATGCGCCGCCTATGGCCCTGGAGGAACATAACATAACTACATAACAATTACGAGCACAGTGGCTCAATGATATGCACACTTTTTAAATGATTAATATGAGTAGAAGTAGAATACATTAAAGGTTATTGTAAATACTCAAACTGTACAATAGCTAAGAGATTGAATGATATTGAGAGGCACGGTAATGCAGCAAAACATGAGACTCCTGTATACTCACTAAGGAAACAGATACAAACAAGACTTTCATTCAGGAATGACGTAACAACAGCAATTGTAAGCACATGTTTGTTCATACCAGGACATTGTTCCCATACGCGATGAGCCTGATGTACTTGTTCATATTAAAAAAAAATACTCCATTGGTATCTATATACCCATATATATATATTCGCTAAACCATTTGTTGCCTTTCCGCGTCATGGGTAGAAGAATTTTCTGGAGATGGCCCTCTTGTGTGCAGAGTATATTGTGCAGTGCAGTTTGTCGTCTCTTTTATGTCGGTGGTCCATCGTTTTCAGCCTTCACTGCATCTGTGTAGCATATCTTATGATGCGGTATGCTGTCTGATGGTAGTCTGCTGATGTGTATTGATTGGTATAATATATCAGATACCATTGGTATGTGATATTGGTAATCGCGAGTGCAATACATTAATGCAAATAAACTACTTTGTATAGATATAGGGTATTATTCCAAGAAACAAAAGAGATTGGTATTGGTTCTTTCGATTTTTTGAGCTGTGTGGCTATAACACTGAAGCAATATGATATGATGCGAATACGTGAAAAAAATGGACTTAGTTGCAAAGATTAGTTGCACTATAAATTAATAATACATCTTCATCTTCTTCTTTTGTTCACTTGAAACATGTATATCTGTAATTATGTCTCCTGAAAACAAGCTGTCTCTTGTACTTCACACAGTGGCTCTTCGAACTTTGATTTCAGTGTTGTTTCCTCTGGCCAATATGTCTGCCTCAGCGTTTCATACTAAAAACACTCATGAAGTATATACGTGGCACTATGTGCATCCTTTCCACATGGAGACATGGCCGTTTTGCCAGTCTTGAACTCTATGTACATATAATAGTCTTCGTGTGTTGTGTTACGACTTTCTTATTGGCTTTACTATCTGTTGTTCTTTTCTGATGATAAGAAATTGGTATATATGGTTAGTCTTCAGCAGCACCTTTCATAGTAATTTGGTCTGCTTCTTCATTTTATAGTATCCCACACTGAGTGGGTATCCACTGCATATTTACACTATACTTGTAAGACAGTTCATGAAGTGGCTATTATTTTTCCAGACTGTAGAATTTGACGATCTTCTTCTTCTTCTTCTTCTTTCGTTCAGTTGAAACATGTCTATATCTGTAATTCTGTCTCCTTAATAAAACTCACTGTCTTTTGTAGTTCATACAGTGTCCCATAGAGCTTTGATTCCAGTGTATTTGACGATCTGACATTGCATATGTCAGGAATACCACGAGCTGTAGGCCAGGGTTAGTGTTCAGCAATTTTTCAGTTGTCCTCGTAATTACCTGAATTTCTGCATCATAATTATTTCATAATTCCCATGTTTGTGTTATGATCATATCTCTAGGCCTGTGTGAATAATCTATACATACACCTGCACCTACATTCCTCACTGAATGCTGTGTTGACACATCTGTGTATGCTCTATTCATATGTCTTGGTGATATATCTTCGTTCAGGATAGTCCTTTGCTGCACACTGTTCTGTTCGTCTTTGTTTAATAATCATTTCACGTGGCTCTGAATGTATATTGATAGTCCATGCCATTCACTCCAAGGTTTGTGTTTTCGTACATACCTTTGGGGGCTATAGACTACAGGTAGGTATGCAAGAGATTTACAGAGTATTTAACTAGGATGATAAATCGGCTTATTTTTACTAGCCCCATTGCTAGATTTTGAAATCGTTCCTTCATTGAATGATTTGGCATACACTGAAATGTTTCTGCTTTTTTTAGCACCTTTATGTCACTGCTTTCGCCAGTGTTTGCTTTCTACCCATTTGTTCTTACTGAGCATTGGTTATTGGCGTATATGCTCTGACATAGGCTTTCAGATGGTGGGGAACTCCATATGCCTGTAGTGTTATTCACAGTTGTGCTCTATCAATTATGTCAATATATTTCTCTTGATCTTAAAAAAGCCAAAATAAAAGTATTAGTTATGTTTTATCGCTCTTTTTGCTCTGAAAGTTGTTTGATGGTGAAGATTGCAGCGGTCGGTGATAGCGACCCATTATTTGTCTGAGAAATTATAAATTTCTTGTCTCCTTGAATGTTTTAATTGCATTACTTTGCATGTAGCAATTTTATTTATCTATTATTTATTTTTGGCAATAAAACGTTACCATCACTGTTATCTTTATCCAACTAATTTATTGCCTGACTAACCAACCAACCATCAAGCTAAGCAACACATTAAGTGAAATAATCAAACCACCAATCAACAGTCCAAATACTACTTAACTATCCAACGAATTCACTGCCTGATTAACAACCAATCGGGGTGCAAAGGGAACGCATTGCTCTAGGCGGGCCCAGGGTTAGCAGATAACCAAGATCCCAAATGTACCTCCAGGCGGTGCACCCTGGAAACAGAAATACAGCAGCTCGAGCTGATTCTGGCCAAATCATTTGGGGATCGTGTCCGAGAATGTGGAGGTAGCAGATGGAAAGAGATTTGACTGCACAAGAGACAGACAATATCTCCGACACCACCAGGATCACTACATATAGCGACACTGTCGACATACAGTGAAGCTAGTCAGTCCAGTCCGAACATTTGAGGGGCAGCCAATGTAAAATGCACGTAAAGGTAGATGCATGGAGAGAGACAAATATATTTCATACCGAGTACAATGAAACAATGAAATGGCAGAACATCGCTAGAGGGCAGCGCGAACTGCAAATAGAAAGTGAAAAATCCCTAGGAAAGGGGAACTACAAGCTCCATCAGCTCGAGACGAGCATCTAGTTAAATGTGTTCCTTACAGGCCGATACCCAGACCCATCCATTGGCGTTTGGTAAAGCAAGAAGACCTAACCCAACTCTTATGTCGAGCCTTCCTAAACCGGAAATATGCTCGCGAAGAGAAAGGGTTCTGTACCCGATGGGCTTGGGCAAGAAAGGGACAACGATGGTAGTCCTGGTCCAACTCTACTGTCAAGGTTTTGTATAAAGGATGTACACTTGCAGAAAGAAAGGGTTCCGTACCCGATGGGCTCATGCACAAAAGAGACAACGATTTAGCCCTGGCCCAACTCTACTGTCAGGTTTTCCTCCACCGGAAATACACTTGAAGAGAGAAAGGGTTCAGTACCTGATGGGCTCAGGCGCTATTGGGACAAGGCCGCTCAGCTCGAGAACACCTTGCTCTCAAACGCGTGGTGTGAGACTCGAACTTGGACAAGGGGGCCGGTGAACGATGTCGGTGAACGACACCTCAGCTAAGAGGGCGAAAGAGCCAGGATTCAACTCCTCTGTTAAGTTCTTCCCCTTATGGAACCAGGCTCACGGATGAGAAACGGTTCAGTACCCAATGGGCACAATCACAGCACGTCCAATTACACGAGGCAAGTTCATAGACAGTGGAACACCTCGTGCGAGTCAGACGAGAGCAAAAATCGTCTGGGCGAAGAGTCGCCACTACGCGTGCCTGTAGACAGATATAGAGGCTGTCACAGGCTAAGGGTAGCTCACCCGAATTGTCAAGGCATGCCGAAATAGGATGTGCTAGGCATACAAGGCGCATAACGGTGGCACAACATAGTCACGCTCCCGGCGGAAATCGCACGGATATCCGTGATGGTTACAATGGAGCGAACGCAAAACAAACAAACAAACAACAACCAATCCACTATACTGCAGCTTATGATATGTTTTAAAAAATATGAAAATTATTTTAACCATTGTCTCCTTAAGAAGCCATGCTGCCAGCAAAAATGTTTCTCATTGCTAATTTTCCGCTTTTAAGTTTATTTATATGTTCTCACAACCTCAGTGTTTCTGTTATAATGTTTTTATAAGTTATTCCTATTCCTCATTACCTTTCTTAACATTTCTTAATCCGTGTATTGTTCGATGTCCATAGTATCTACAATACCAGTCCGTAGCATCTCTTTCCGAAATAAAACATTATCTTTGCCACTAATTTATTAAGTGTTCCTGTTTCACAGTCATATATTACTACTGAGAATATGATATCTCTGATGATACGAAATTTACTTTTACTACTGATGCATTTTCAAAGATTATGTTTTGTTTTAAAAAGCACATATTCATAAGTTGCCCATAACTACTGTTGATGAACAAACGCATATATTTTTAAAAAATAAGATAAATCGAATCTAGGTACCAACCTTAAGAGGTAGTGTAATACACACACATCTCTCAAGTGTGATAAATGCTGTGATACAGCCAGTCAGTCGTGTGAAAACTGTATGTGGCACTCCAGCTGTTAGATACTGAAACTCAGTGGAATCAAAGGGAACATCTGATGTCATAAATGCTGGTGTGAAGCAGATGTTTAGCCAAATTAAGGTCATAACACAACCTAAATCTGACACTGCCAAACCTATAATGAGAAATATTGCATCATTAGACTTGTGGGAAACAGAAATAAAGTCTTACACATTCTTGCACATTTGTACTTCTTAGTTGATAAGAGAAGACTACTGATTTCGTGTTTCCTTTACAAGGTATAGTTCAAATATAGGGTGTCTATACAGTCATTGTACACTGAAATTGAAACGAAATGTGTGTTCGATTAATATGATGCGATCGAAAGTTATATATTTCCACGTTGGCTAAATGAATCCTATAATATTTGATGATTTATTGTTCAAGAAAAAGCAAAGCATAAAGCAGTCAACATAATGTAAACAAATTCGATCAAATGGCACGCACTGGCCTAACAACGTGTATTAACACGTTTTCCGTCCTTGACCAAACTGCACCCATGTGATAACATCATATTACATGTCTGTTACAAACACAGTTATAAAATAATGAAATAGCGAGAAAGATCGCACCTTTTAATTACAATCATCTCTTTCTCGCTATGCGTATGTAAAATATACAGCATCATGTTCGAAGTGGCATACTTTATCTTACATAAATTTCGAATGTGAGATATGTCACTTTCATCTCGTGAAAACCCCTAATACGAACGAACATTTCTAATGGGTATGACTTGATCTGTCTGAGGAAATCAACACATAGCAGTTTCCATTGACATTCTAAGAATACATCCCCTCTGAAGATAAAATCTGCCCATATCTCATCATAGTTTCCTAAGGGATTATCACTACAGGAAGCGACCACAAGTATACACGCATTGGCCATTAATTTAGCCATTGATTCTTGTGAAATAGGTACTACTGAACGGATTACTGAGAACGTAAAATAATATGTTGTTGTGTTTGTTCGTCCATCACAAGTGATGATGACCATTTGTTACATCCACTTTTGAAAATTCAATTTTAGTAATGTCCTTCATTATGAGTTCGTAGATGGCTAATGAGCCCTATTCGAGATGTAAATGTCCTTGGACAGTTCGGACATGGAATGACGACTGTAGACGGATCTTGGTCTATCCGTGACTTTCTAGCTGCTCTCCGCTAGAATATACAGTCGCGTATTAGTGCAGTCACGTGTAGTCGCTTGCAGTGGACAGGAGACACAAACCATGCTAAGTAAAACTTTAATCTGGGAAAGACAAAAGCTCCCATTACTTTCACATAAAAAAATAAAATTTCAAATGACGACACTACACAACTGGAGGTAGAATTCAGTCGCCAGGAATTATGAACAAGTTCCTATTACATCGATATTCTTTCAGCATCATCTTCCTTAAATATATTTAAAATATGTCAATACTGCAATGTACTGCGAGTTACAAGAGACTGCATGTGGCATGTGTAATACAGGCTGCACGTCCTTGCCGTGTTGTCATGTCATGTTGAGTTTGAAATTTGTGTTTTGAAATTAATTAATCTTACGACAGAAGAAATCAAGACCTTACCAGTTAGCAAACCCTGAACCTCATGGTTTTAAGATCAACGTTTTAGTCTCTCGACTATGCATAAAATACAGTGAATAATAATGTACATTAGTAATATTAACTCCAAACATTAGTCGGGTGTGAGTGGATAATTTGCGTACAGTGATATTCAGAGTAGTATGACATCGATCCATTTCTCAACAACCAATCATTTCTATTATTTTAAAATTATACTTTAGTCATTTAATTTAAATTAGCATACCGTTCTTAAAATAAAAGACATCGCCACTTACATAGAAGACTGATGTTAATTGGATCTTTGAAACCTTGCTTGACAAAGCAGATGATATTAATAATATTAGATCCAACTCCAAATAAATCAATTGCAGGACACATTACAGTAAAAATAAAATATTGAAATATCAACGTTACTTCTTCATTTAAGAATATCTCTGTAGATGTACTTAGATATATTACATCATGAACACTATCAGAAGTGTTTCTATTTGAATTCGCCATGAAGTTTTAATGTGAAACAAAGACAACCGTACGTAACTTACAGTTTAACAGTATGTTATAGTTTATTGTATAGTTCATCACGGTGGTATTTCACTGTGTTTAATTCGAATCACATATTACTACTGGTCATAAGCACACGCAAAATATGTTAAAGAATGATGGTGGGGTAAATACGCTAGATTGACATGCGTAGATTGACATGCGTAGATTGACATGCGTAGATTGGCATGCGTAGATTGACATATACATGCATAAGATATAACAAGCATATACGAATACGAATATTATTTATTTGTGATACTGATGATACTTCAATACTTCTACGTGATGTTAGTTGTTGTAATAGTCATTGCCTCGATTGGTCCGTTCTCAGTGACTTGAGTACACAATTTCAATGTGTTGACATAATGGCATATGTCTGTGGAGATCAAATACGGAAAAATCCGTTTACTCGAGTTGCAAGACGATTCGGTACCGTTAGAACGGACCTGTTGAAATTTCCATTAGTCTCAATAATGAAAATGCTGGGATTTGTTCTTCAATTTTCTCACAAACGGCTAAATGTTTTCAACATTGTTTAATAATTCTCTGATTAATGCAATCTCTAAATCTCATATCTGCTTACATTAACTAAACTAACAACTTTAAAAAAAAAATTAACGTAGAAAAATCAATCGAACGGTTTCAGAAATGTTTTGAACTCGATAAATTATTTATCACCTACATCCACCAGTGATAACATTAAATGTTAAATCAGCCAAGGGCATTTTTAAAGGGAATCTCCCTTGTACCAGGTAAGCTGAGCGTATTTGTCCCAACACCACTATAGCTCATGTGTGGATCTACAAAACATACAATGTTTTACAGGTGTGTATCCTCTTTTCGAAAAAGAACAGGTAGTAGCCGAATAGCAACAAGGTAGATTCCCCATAAAAGCGGATGGCACTAGATAACAACCAAAAATACACCCAAATAGATATTTTATTCACTAGTTGAGTATCACTATACTACACAAGCTACATCGCTTGTATTACATTTGTATGGGTTTATACTGATCTACCATCAGTTCGTATCTTCATGAAAGAAGAGTATCTTCATATTTTAACTAGTTGCCCAGCTATTCAAAACGTAAATGATGTTATCATAAAAAACACTTTAAATAACGCACACTTAATACTTTATACTCGTAATATTTATAATTTCCTGATCTCAATGTTATGTAGTATGTTATTGTTGTATATGGTGATTACTTTATAGATGGCAGAACCATATTTAGCCAAGACAGATTATAACGGGATTGCTTGTTTGATGAACACAACTCAGCTACATTACATACATCAATACCTGGTATTAAAAGTTAGGTTGCATGCATGCTATTACAAAACAATTACATAAACATTTATGTAATACACATCACCATATTATCAAAAACAGTATATGTTAAACATTTAATAACATAATATTTTTTTCACTATACAAGTGATGTATACAATTTATGTTTCTGTTCTAACTAGTAATTCTAGAGCTTCAATCAATACTCTCGTGTCATTTTAATATTACTTATTAAGTGTCTACATATATTTTGATATAGTATAATGATCACCAAAAATATTGTATACGCTAAATATTTACTGTATGTACCTTATTCAAGAATTACTTTACGATGTTTACTTGTCTATCAGTCATAATATCCAAATATAGTAAATGTTCATTATACTAACTGTTGATTATACGTATTGTATGTGTTGTCAGTTTATCTTCTCGAAGTGTGTTTAAACATAAGCAGATTCCATATATGTTTGATATCATATACGAGTCAGCTTCAGTTCAAATGTTGTGGTTAGTCTTGGGATCACTGTTAAGTGAGCATGTTGGTTTCTAAATTAATTCAGGAAAATGTTTGGGTTGTTGATGACAATCAGGCATATTGCAGATATCATTATAGACATGGCATAACAACGATATAGCCAATGTACACAATCTCATATATCAAAAGACAACGTGGCATCCCTAAATGGACAATGTATTTACTATAATTGTATAGCACATGAAGACACAAGTTTAACACCAATTAAACCACACTTTCAAATCATGAACCGGCTTTAAATTAGTTTAGTGTGACCTTTAAAAACATATACGTTGGCTAAATCTGCCCTTTAACCACACATATAATATTTAAATCTGCCCTTTCACCACACATAAAGTACTTAAATGTGCTATTTCCTCACACATAACGTATTTAAATCTGCTTTCACCACACTTAAAAATTTTAATCTGCCCTTTTACTACATTTAACGTGCTTAAATCTGCCCTTACACCATACATATAGTACTTAAATCTGCCATTTCACCACACCTAACGTACTTTACTATGCCCTCTATAACACTTAACGTACCAAATCTGCCCTTTCACCAAACATAGATTAGTTAAATATGTCATTTCAAAACACATAAAGTATTTGAATCTGCTTTTTCACAAGACGTAACGTATTTAAAATTCCCTTTCCCCACACATAAATTATTTAAATCTGCCTTTTCATAAAATTTACCGTACTTAAATCTGCCCTTTCACCATACTTATAAAAAAATGTGACCTTTCACCTACTTAAAGTAGTTAAATGTGCCGTTTCACCACACTTAAAGTAGTTACATCTGCTATTTCATTACACTTAATTAAAATATTTAAATCTGTCATTTCACTTTTTTGGTTTTCGCTTTTTTCATTTCACATTTTGCCATTTAACTACAGTTAAAATATAGTTATTGCAGATTGTGAAATATATTTATAGCGATTGCTGAAATGTTTTACGGGTTATGATTCGACTTCTTTGTCATACGGGAAAACCTACATATGCTCATCACGCGCAGAAAATGTAGGAAGGTTATGTGTAATC
Source organism: Meghimatium bilineatum (assembly GCA_034231615.1). Classification (NCBI taxonomy): domain Eukaryota; kingdom Metazoa; phylum Mollusca; class Gastropoda; order Stylommatophora; family Philomycidae; genus Meghimatium; species Meghimatium bilineatum. The sequence goes on from CM067322.1 coordinate 39,063,139, forward strand.
ACAAGGAGTCAGACAGGGATGCATGCTTTCACCAGACCTGTTCTCTCTATACAGTGAAAACATATTGCGTGCAATAGTAGATATCCCAGGAATATCAGTGGGAGGACATACCATAAATAATTTGAGATATGCGGATGACACTGTTCTGATTGCAAAAAGTGAGGAACACCTTCAAAACTTAATTAAAGTAGTAGTCACAGAAAGCAAAGAGTCATTTCCTAAATATCAAGAAAACAGAAGTAATGGTTATTTCAAGGAAAGAAAATAACACACCTTGCAAGATCATAGTGAATGATATAGTATTAAAACAGGTCCACCAATTCAAATATCTAGGTACAATTATAACAGCAGATGGAAGAAGTTCAACAGAAATAAGATGCAGAATAGGACAGGCAAAAACAACATTCAGAAAAATGAAAAATATACTCTGTAATATGACCTTGTCATTAGAGGTGAGAAAGAGTTCTGCAGTGCTATATAACCTATACTAAAATATGGGTGCGAGTCTTGGACAATAAACAAACTGGAAAGTGGGAAATTGGAGGCAACAGAGATGTGGTTCTACAGAAGAATGCTGAGAATATCATGGACTGCCAGAAAAACGAATGCAGAGGTGTTAAAAGAGTTGAATGCGAAACGGACCTTAATCAACAATATAAGAAAAAGGCAATCTTCGTTTTTGGCCACTTCATGAGACAGGCAGGTTTAGAGAACATAATCACAACAGGCAAGATTGAAGGCACCATAGACAGAGGGCGAGAACGTGAGAAAATATTAGACAGTTTGACAACCTGGCACGGCAAAGAAACAACAACGACTTTGATACATAATACTGTGGACAGAGAGCTGTGGAGAGCCATGACCGCCTACGCCACCCGGCATGACACCTGATGATGATGATGATGTGTGCTAATTGTTTATGTGGCTCGCAGGTGGAACCTGAAAATTCATTCTACACTACAAACGAGCAGATGTACTACTTCCATGTTTGATATGTAAAATTATCAGAATCATGCCTTGTTTTCTCGGCAATCACTGCGTCCACATCATGCAAACACTCGTGAAGCAATTTCACAACTACCACCGTGTGCATTCCCATCCCCTAATCAATTGATGCATGAATGCAAGTCTGTCTTCTCTCAAAACATGACATGGGAGCAATACACAAACACAAATCACAGAACAATTCGAAGAACTACCAGTTCAACACTACAAAAACATAAGAAAAATGGAAATTATTCAATAACACTATCATTCAAGCAGCAGAAGATTCATGCGGATACAAAAACAACAGTGTAAAGAAATCACAAATAAACAGGATGGTGGAATGAGGAAGCCAAAAAAGTCACAAGAGAAAAGATACAGAACTATAAGAAATGAGTCAAAAGTACAAACATAGTAGATTACATAGAACATAAGACAGCAAAAACAAATGCCAAGAAAGTATTCTAACTACTAACATCAACTCATGAAGAGAATATGTAAACATGCTCAACGCAAATTATTAAAATGCACAAAAGATGTTCTAAAAAAAATTAAGAGCATGTTAAACAAAGAAGATATTTAAGAGTCAGCAGAAATAGTAAATGATGAAACCGGTAATGTACAAAAGAACCGAAGCAAACAATGGAAATATCACAACGATATTTCAAAGAAGTACTGAACCTAAAGGCAGGAGAAGAAATCACAAAAATAAACACTACAGCAGCAAACGTAGAACCAAATACACTAATATCGGAAATAGCAAGTGCAATATACAAAGCAACAGGCTCTGATAATAAAACAGTTGAAAGTTCAAAAGTCGTAGAGGATTGACTTCAATGTACACGGTTTCCCATGTGTACTCCGTCACTCTCAACGAAGCTCTCTGATAACATACAAGCAGAACTCGTCAAAACAGCAGCCCCGAACGGGAAAAAAATGACTACACAGCCTTTTCAAGACTGGAGAAACGCGGTAATCCTTCCCATATGGAAGAAAAAAGCAGTAAGAGAGATTGCACGAAATATACAGATGTATATCATTACTAAGACACACAGGGACAGTTTAAAAAAAATGTTAGACCATTGATTACGAAATGTAGTATACGAAATGTAGTATAGATTACGATTACGATTTTGAAATGTAGTATACATATACTTTCACTGATATCTTCATTTCATAATCTATCGAACATGATGACCCCTGTAGCTTTCCTCAATCATTTCATCTCACATATCAATATATTTCTGTAATGTGAAGATGAGAGAGACCAGGTTTGGCACTGGTAACACAGTGTGGTAGGAATATACTCATAATTGTTTAAGTACTTTTGTTTTATCAAATATAATTTTTCACTTTATCTTTAATGAAGCCACCCCCATTTATAAGATTTTCGTGTTTGTGATTTGACTTACCTCCTCGTGAATTTTTGCCTTCTGTTTTACAGACTATATTCTGTCTCTCTGCATTTTGTCTCTAGTCATTACTACTTCGCTTTTCTGCACATTTTACTTATCTCGTTGTCTATAAATAAATATTCAAGTGTATTTTTAACTCTATTTCTGGCATTTTCTCTAATATTTCCTCTGTTATCCATGTATGTTTTTCTTGGTATTTTTTATTGATAACTTTTCATTTGATGTTTGAATACCATTCATTAGGCAGCCCCATTCATTGCCTATTCTCTCCTCTGGATTTTCCATTACGTATTTTCATTTGCATTCTATCATTAGATGTTCATATATATTCCTTTCCTCTACAATGTATTTATAACTCCTGGTTTTTTTAATGCTAATATGCTAAGTGAATCTTGACTTTTTCTATATTCTGTCTCTGTAAGTTTAACATGTATTTTGCACATCACTGGATTATGGTTAGAGCTAATATCAGCTCCTGGATATGTTTTAGTGTTCTTAACACTATATCTAACTATGTTGTTGATCATAATATAATAGATTGTGTTTCTCTTTCAGTCTCCAGAATGTGTCCATAAATATAATCTTCTACGCTAACGTTCAAATAATGTATTGCATATGGTAATGGTATGTTTCTCACTGAACAATATGTCTTTCTGCTATGTCATTTCTTGCTCTTAGTCCAAAAAGCCTTATACTGTTCTTGTGTCTTGCTTTCGCAATTGTTTAATGCATGTCTCCTAAGACTATTAGAATATCTGTTGATTTTGCTGACTTGAGTAGTTGTTGTATGTCTTCGTAGTAACTTCAATTTCGTCTTCAGTGTTGTCTGTATTTGGTGCGTATGTTTGTACAAAGGATAGATAAAAAGGCTTTGCTTTGATTTTTAGCATCATCATTCTGTCGTTACATATCTAGTACCCGCTGATGTATGTTTTGTATTTCTTTCTTGATCAGTAGTCCTACCACCCCCCCCCCCCCGTTCCTTTTAATTACCTACTGAATATATATAACTAAAATTGTCCTTTCGTATGTACCCAGGAACTTTCTATCTCGTCTCTGATACTCCTAGAATATCTATATTTAATGATTCTGCCTCTAATATTTAATTTTCTAGCTTCCCAGACTGGTGTAGTACTTTAACGTTATATTATTCTATTCTAATAAAATGATTTCTAATTTTCAGGTGCGTTGTTGGTCCGTTGCTTGGATTTGGGATGCATATGATAAGGTTCCAGTCTTACATATGGTGGCCAGCCATCATTCATGATTATGTCCTGAACGTGCTTCTTGTGTGCCACACACTTTGTTGTTTCGTCGTTTGAGCTGTTTATCCACCTTGATTCCTCCGCCTCATGCGCCGTCACATACCTTTTGTATAGGGATGGACATTTCCTGCTGCTGCCTTTTGGATGTTTTTTACAATGATATTATATGCCGTTAAATTAGCCGTTAATTGGAGTAGTCGTTGCGCCATTTTTGTTCTGCATCGAAAATAGTTAGTTTGCAAGATGTAACAAACTGGAATGATTTTATTTAGACACCTCGTATAATCAGCTAAGCAAACATAACACATATCCTACAGGATGGAACTAAATTTGGTACACGCTGTCTCCAGCAATACGCTAACTACATAATCGAATTCGCGTATTACTGAAAACACAGTTGTGAACTTTGAAAAAGGTCCTTCGCATAAGGACCTATTTTGTCATTTTTCTACGACATAGGTAAGAAAACATTAACAGTGATTGCTATTGTTATCAGCTGTAAACAAAGATTGTCATCCGAAATCTATTAGATAGAAGGTATAGTATAGAACTATCATAGCACTATTCAAAGTACAACGTTATTTGAAATTCATGAAATGATATTCACTTTGTCACCAATTTTGAAACAATTGACCCAACACATCCGAGGTATGTGGTATATTATCTTGTACAATTCAGCTCATGCCACAACGCGAATTATTCCTTAATTTAGCATTGTTATGTGATCATAGACAGGCGCGACATTTACTCGCCTTGACATATAGTGTATTCTTGATAACGGACTATTGATCAAATCTTCGATGTGTATGCATTTTCCTGTGTCTTTCATATGATTTTCAATTCTTCATCAACATATGTATTCAATGTTTACATGTTAAACAATGTCCATGTTAACATTTATACATTTATTTATGGTCGAAATATATACCACCATAATATACAAATCACATATGTGGCGCATGACCGAGAGGTTAGAACGCTAGTCTCGCACGAGTGAGGTCTAGAGTTCGATCCCCTGTTTTGTGGGGATCGATGACTGGGTTTTTTTCAGGGTAAATTAAAAAAACTCACCCTGTACATGACGTGGCGACAGCAAGAGCATGCGGCCTTTATCACACAGCTATTCAATCCCCTCCCTTCAACTCCTTAACTGGTAAAATGCAGTATTGACCGTTTTTTTTGGTTTTTTTTTTACATATGTGGTGGGCAAGGTCTGATTTTTTTGGAATTTATATTTCCTCTGCATCTCATGTCTTTCAACTTAACATCAATGGTGACTGTTTTCCCAATGCATGTGTTTGATGACAGATTCATCATTGACATTTGTATCATCCACCGCTCTGTATTTGTGTCAGGGTTGAATATTTTAGCTATGGCAATTCCCGGCATAAACGATAGCTATAAGGAAATATAAACACATCCCACTCCTCCCAAAGAAAAATTAGAATGAGTATGAGAACAATATCAGTAGACCAGGTGGACACTGACTTAGACAGTCAGAAAAACTTTAGAGCGAATGCGAATAAGAAAGATCTATCTAGTATCTGAATAAAAGTTCAAAATTATGTAATATGCAAAGACGTTACTACAACAATAACAAATATACGTTTAATGTATTATAACTATATCGCAAAGTATGAATAACAATATTATTCACACACAGATACACGAACATCATTCAAAATGAAATCATATAGCATCAAGGCATATACACAAAACACATAATCTATAAATCATTACAGTATGGGGGAACTGCAAAGAAAATGAAATAAATCATCAATGCATTTACAGAGTTAGGGATGGGTAGTGAGCACAAATAAAAGCGCAAACACCAATTGTAATAGTCATTGGTAAATAGGCAAACGGGCAAAAGTGTCTTTTGATGTAGTACATACACATTACGTGAAACTACATACCATAACATTTCCAATACATCCGATTAGTACACACAAGCGCACGTGGAAGAACATTACCTGTTAGATAACAGACATGATACATAGATATACGTTTAAAACATTAACACTCTTTGATAGAAATACACATGTCAAAACATACATCATCATACAAAATATTATAGACACACGCCTTTGACCATACATAACAGACAATAATCACATAAATCAACAAAAACATATATCGTTTACGTTTTATGGGAACATTATACTTAAACAATTTAAAAAGAAAATTAAGCTTACAACAGTACAACACACTAATACACGACAGGAAACATGTGTATATAGCCTTCAAAGACATAAACAGAAAGATGCAAGCGCTTAGAACAAACTATGTACACCATACAACATCTAGAATAACTTACTCTTGTTTATTTCTATCTATCTATTCACTAAACCGTTTGTTGCTTTTCAGTGTCAGTGGTACACGAGTTTTCTGGAGACGTACTACGTGTGTGCTGCGTATATTGTCGTGTCTATTTGTTTGTTTGTTTTTCGTTCGCTCCATTGTAACCAGCACGGATATCCGTGCGATTTCCGCCGGGAGCGTGATTACGTTGTGCCATCGTTATGCGCCGTGTAGGCCTAGCACATCCGATTTCGGCATGCCTTGACAATTCGGGTGGGCTACCCTTAGCCTTTGACAGCCTCTATATCTGTCTCCAGGCACGCGTAGTGGCGACTCTTCGCCCACACGATTTTTGAGTCTGACTCGCACGAGGTGTTCCACTGTCTATGAACTTGCCTCATGTAATTGGACGTGCTGTGTCTGTGCCCATTGGGTACTGAACCGTTTCTCATCCGTGAGCCTGGTTCCTTAAGGGGAAGAACTCAACAGAGGAGTTGGACTCTGGCTCTTTCGCCCTCTTAGCCGAGGTGTCATTTAGCGACATCGTGTACCCCTTGTCCAATTTCGAGTCTCACACCACGCGTTTGAGAGCAAGGCGTTCTCGAGCTGAGCGTCCTTGTCCCAATAGCGCCTGAGCCGATCAGGTACTGAACCCTTTCTCTCTTCAAGTGCATTTCCGGTGTAGGAAAACCTGACAGTAGAGTTGGGCCAGGGCTAAATCGTTGTCCCTTTTGTGCCTGAGCGCATCGGGTACGGAACCCTTTCTCTCTGCAAGTGTACTTCGGGTATGGGAAACTTGACAGTAGAGTTGGGCCAGGACTACCATCGTTGTCCCTTTCTTGCCTAAGCCCATCGGGTACAGAACCCTTTCTCTTTGCGAGCATATTTCCGGTTTAGGAGGCTCTACATTAGAGTTGGATTAGGTCTTCTTGCTTTACCAAACGCCAATGAATGGGTCTGGGTCTCTGCCTGTAAGGAACCCATGTAACTAGAAGCTCGTCTCGAGCTGACGGAGCTTGTAGTTCCCCTTTCCTAGGGACTTTTCATTTTCTATTTGCAGTTCGCGCTGCCCTCTAGCGCTGTTCTGCCATTTCATTGTTTCATTGTACTCGGTATGAAATATATTTGTCTCTCACCATGCATCTACCTTTACGTGCAATTTACATTGGCCGCCCCTCCAATTTTCGGACTGGACTGACTAGCTTCACTGTATGTCGACAGTGTCGCTATATGTGGTGATACTGGTGGTGTCGGAGATATTGTCTGTCTCTTGTGCAGTCAAATCTCGTTCCATCTGCTACCTCCACATTCTCGGACACGATCCCCAAATGATGTGGCCAGAATCTGCTCGAGCTGCTGTATTTCTGTTTCCAGGATGCACTGCGTCGATGTACATTTGGGATCTTGGTTATCTGCTAACCCTGGGTCCGCCTAGAGCAATGCGTTCCCTTTGCACCTCGTCGTATCTATGATTTCAGTCGTCCAACGTTTTCGTGGTCGGCCCATCCGACTTCACTGTATCTGTGTAGCATAGCTTGCTGTGCTATGATGTTTGATGGTAGTCTGCTGATGTGTGGAAACCATTTCATCTGTTGTCTCTTAATATATTTCAAGACTGGTGTTTTTTACGGAATGTCCTTGTTCCTCACCCTGTCTCTTAGCGATATTCCTAGGATTCTACGTAAGCATGCTATTTCAGCTGTCACAAATTTACATTTGCCTTGTGCTGTCGCTGTCCATGTGTAGCTTAGTAAGTTGTACAGCGTTGGCGTAATAATTGTTTTGAGTAGTATTATGTTGATGTTTCAAACTACATTTTAATATCTGAAGATTATGTCATTTGCCCTAGGGCATGATGTGCTCTACTACATCTATTGTGTATTTCTTTGCTGTTCTTGCGGTCTGTTGTTAACTGCTTCCTAACTATGTCAATTATGTCACCAGTACTTTTATAGTACATTACTATGTATAACTCAGACTGCCATCCTCAAGACACTCTGTACTACACTACTTTGGATAAATTCCTTTTTTTTTTACAAAACATGTATATGCGATATAATATGACACGGACACCTTCTCAGAAAAGTAACAAACTTGATGTATGTATGTATACATATAGTAAAATTTCAAGCTGCACCACTAAACATGAAAATCAGACCAGGAGACAAATATTTCTTTAAACATAACACTAGCTATTTTATAAACTTACACAACACCAATATCACACATACGGACTAAGACTAGAGAAGTCACATTAGAATCATCTGCAGTATTTCACTTCCAAAAGATAGGGGAAAGGTGCGTACAAATCAACACAAACAGCACAATGTAAGCTATGCAGAATAAACACAAATAAGAGAAGAACAAACACACCAGAAACAGAAGAACACACACAGAAGAAACAGAAGAACATGCGTTCGTTCCATGTAGTACAACCACACAAAGAAAAACCTACAAAGTATCATTAACACACATACTGCACTAATAAACGTATATTTACAAAGAAAGTTATCCTAATCACAAACCACGAAATCAACCCCAGACATACACGTATCACTAATAATTATATTATCATAACACAGAATCGTAATATACACCTGCAGACACGCAGTAACCTTTCACATTAAACTATATAATTCACAAATATTCAGGCAAATATTCTTGCAGTATTAATGTCAATATATAAATAAAATTTATACCTGTCATATGTTCAACTTTAAAGAAAGAGGAATCACTATTCCTTGTGTGTTACAAAGCAGTCAATCAATCAATCAATCAATCAATCAATAAACCAATAACACTTCAGGGTCGTAGGGGTACCACATTGGATGCTTCAGCACACACAGTCCTCCAGCGAATTCTATCCTCAGCGATGCGAATGAGTGTGGAAATATCTAGCCCTGTCCATTCCTTGATGTTGTCTGTCCATGTCTTTATTTGTCCTCCTCTGCTTCTTCCACCCTCGACAGTCCCCTGCAGTATTGTTTTTTGACAAGGAATCGTACAAAGCAGTATGATGTATTGAAGGTCAAATGTACATATTGGAAATTAACATGGTGTACTTTCTTTGATACGAAAAATATGGTAACTTCTTGGATATGATGGTTGCACATTTTAACACACATTTTCAAAATGTAATAAACGAAAGAAACATTTCGCATAAATTTAGCAATTATCTCAAAAGATATTAGCACATCTTTGTATCTCATGCATTTACCACACTGCATTAACTTCACACAAATGTAAATCCCACCCTATCACATTACACTTCCTGGACAACTCTCTCTCCATTTCATTACAGTATAATATTGACATTTTTGAAAATATTGACATATATCATATTGACATGTTATGTAGATACGAATGTAACATTTAATAGGATATTGGCATTGTATGCAGATATGTTTGCATCATTTAATGAGTACATATATGTACTCATGTTATATATATATGTATATATATATATATATATATATATATATATATATATATATATATATATATATATATATATATATATATATATATATATTAGGGGTGTACCGGATTTCGGCTCCGGCTCCGGTCAAATTTTGCCGGATTTAGGCCGGATTTGTGTTGCCTAGTCACGTGCATTTTCTGTACATGTTTCATGCGGCCAAGCCGAATCTTAGGCAATAGCAAAGTAGCACTTTCTGGTTTACTATTTCTCGCTGATGTAAATAAGAATTTTAAGAAACAAAAATTCATTTTGAATTTTAATGGTGCATTACGTCATGAGTTTGTGGGACTTGAATATTTCGAATTTTCGTAAATGTCTGTGGTCTTGCCGATAAAATAAAATGGCACCCAGATCAAAGTCATACAGCGCCGTTTGGGATTACATCAAGGTTAAAGACGATGATTCAGCGGAGGTAATATATACGTTGTGTGACAAACAGTTATCGCGTGGACGATCAGATCGTCCCAAAGACTTCTCAACATCATCAATGTAGACCCATTTGCGATCTATGCACCGATAAAGCTATGACAAAATGATGGACAAGAAAGCATCACCAGAGACCAGTGTATTGGCGTGGCGACCACATATATGATGAATCCTTGTTTGCACAAAGCAAGCAGCAGTACCCAGCAGTAAATTGTGCAGGCATAGGACGTGGCCAAACTTTGGGGCATCAACTGCAGTTGTGTGCGCGTGATGGTCTTTTGAGTCTAAAGTATGTTGCTGACATCATCAGTAACGAATGGTTTTCGTCTGTGGGTCTCACCAATGGCCCATTAGTCAAACCACCCATGCAACAGAAAAACCTAAGTAGATGACATGCCGTTATATTGAGGTTATCTATTATAGAAGCTTCATGGCATGTCATCTATACAATTATGCCTTTCATACTTTTAATTTTTTGTTACAATGTATTTTATGCCATGTTGTATTCTTTTTCTTTATTTGTTTATGTTTGCACCCTCTGTGGTTGAGAGAGAGCTAGAGATTTGCTGCACAGCAGTGGGGAGGAGGGAACTGACATCACTGTTTTTCCTATGGCTGAGGTCCATCATAGAGGCACACTGACTCAGGACGTGACGATCCTTTTGACTTGTACATTTGGTTGGATGCCTGGAGCAATAGAGAAGTTCGGCATAACCATTAGTCAATTGGTGGCGGGGAATGAGCACAGTGAACCCTATCTTGGCTGCAGAGGCTCGGAGCAGTTCATAGGTTGAAACCTTCCGTCCTCGTAGTATGATAGTTTTTCTCTGGCTCTGGCCCGGGGTGGGATGAAAATCCACAGACTCCCCAGCAATATAATGCCAGTACAAAACATACTAATTACAAACGAGATCGGACGTCGCCTCGGTTATCAAGGTCCGCGGCAGGCAGCGGGTAACCAGGCTGCTCTGTCTGAGAAATTAACTACTGGAATGCATCCAAAACATCAGCACAAACACAGACATGCACAATACACAACACAGCAACAACACCTGCACAAGCACCAAAACATTAAACCCAGAAAACCTCGGAGGGAGAACCAACAGAGCCAAGATTTTCATACAACAAAGTCTTCACTTAATATTCTACAACTGAACATCTGTGGAATAAGAAACAAAACACTAGAACTCGCTAATTTATTACATGCTCATAAGATACATGTGGCCCTCTTACAGGAGACACTACACAAAGACACTGACCCATATCTGTCAGGATATACCAGCCATGCCTGTAAGTGTACCAACTACCGTGGTATAATTACTTACATGAGGAATGACATTCAGGGATAAGTCACCCAACTAACAGCCAATCCCACAGACATGCAGAAGGTGACCATCTGGCACAATGGAGGAAAATACACAATCTACAACATATACAGCCCACCTCAGACAACATGCAATTTACTGGAAATCCATACAACACAATTTATCAAAACAATACTTGCTGGTGACTTTAATGGTCACTCACCCCATTGGGGTTACCAGAACCACAATAAGACAGGAAGATATATAGAAGAACTCTGTGAAACAACAAACCTGTCTGTCCTTCAAGATGCAAAGTCTGTACCAACACTTTTTCACAGGAGCCACCTATCTCTCAGTCGACCTGACTTGACTATCTGTTCATCTGATATAATAGACGCTTGCTCCCTAGAAATACTTGATGACATTGGAAGTGACCACAGACCAATCTTCACCACCATAACTACACCCAACAAAGCATATTTCAAACAGAAAACTCGCTGGAATTTTGGCAAGGCAGATTGGAAACTATTCCAAGAAACATCTGATTTCCTGCTAGGTAAAATCAAAAGCAATGACATAGAAACATTTACTGCAGAGGTGACAAAAGATATCCTCAATTCAGCATCACAAAGCATCCCAATGGGCAGTAGGAAATCATACAAACCATTCTACAACAAAGAAATTCAAGCTGGAATCCTCGATAGAAAAAAAGCAAGAGAAGCCCTTGAGATCTCACCTTCACAAGATGCAAAAATCCTGTACAATAAAACATATGCCAAAGTAAAACTATTAGTGAAGAAGGCCAAACATGATAAATGGGCAAAAACATGCGCAAATGTAGATCTAAGGAAAAATGGCAGAAAGGCTTGGGGGCTGATCAATAATTTGTCTGGGAAAAGAAGAAGAACAAACGATAAACCTGTGATAGATGGAAACAGAACAATCACCACAGGTCAGAAAAAGGCAGAACACTTTAACCACTTATTTGCCATTGTGAACAGAGTAGGGAAGCTGTCCGAGGATGACAAGAAGCTTCTGTACCTACTGAAGCAGCAAGAAAAAGTCCAAACCCCTGGCTCAACCATATTTGATGATGATTTCAGTATGCAGGAACTCCTACAAGGGCTGAAGAAACTAAAGCCAAGAAATTCTCCTGGACCAGATAAAATGTATAATGAAATGTTAACACACATGAGCACATCAGGGAAAGAAGTACTCCTTACACTAATAAATATGACCTGCAGAAATGGAAAACTGCCTAAACATTGGAAAAATGCTCACATCTGTCCCATCCTGAAAAGTAACAAACCTCCAGATGAACCCAAAAGCTACCGCCCCATATCCCTAACATCATGTCTTGGGAAATTAGCAGAAAGAATGGTTAACGCACGACTTTACTGGTTCCTCGAGAGCTCAAACATCCTCTGCCATGAACAGGCTGGCTTCAGAAAAGGCAGTTGCACAGAAGACCAACTATATAGGTTGACACAGAAAATCCATGATGGATTCCGGGAAAACAAACACACTGTAGCCATCGTCTTTGACTTACAACAGGCTTATGATCGAGTATGGAGAAAGGATCTTTTGATGAAGATGATTGAGATGGGAATTAGTGGAAAGCTATACAACTGGATAAAATACTTCCTCATTGACAGAACAATCCAGACAAAGATAAATGATGCAATTTCATCTAAAGAAGTTCTAGAGGAAGGCTTACCACAGGGTTCTGCTTTAAGCTGCACCCTCTTTCTCATTAACATCAATGACCTTACCAAACATATCAAAGCTGAAAAAGCCCTCTATGCTGATGACTTAACAATATGGCAGAGCCATGAGAATGTTGAAAGTGCTGCCAAAAGACTAAATGGAGATTTAAAAAGACTACATGAATACTGTCAAACATGGAAGCTAAAAATAAACTGTGAGAAAACTTTCTATACCATCTTTACCAAAAGTCATAAAGTAGCCAAAGAAAATATCAGTCTATGGTTGGATACAAAGAAATTGCCAAGAGAAGAACACCCCACATATCTTTGAATCACGCTTGATCGGCAGCTCACACTCAAGAAGCATGTAGAAAATATCAAAACTAAAGCACTTAAACGGTTACAACTACTGAAAAGACTCACTGGCACATCTTGGAGATCAGACAAGGATACCCTTAGAGGACTATACCTTGGTTACATACATTCTGCTTTAGAATACAACAGTGCACTCCTCACAACATGTTCCACGACAAATGTAGAATCCCTAGACAGAGTGCAGAACAATGCCCTACGTCTTATTAGTGTAGCAAAGAGATCTACACCAACGGCTGCATGTGAAATACATATGAATGTAGAATCCTTGAGATGCGGAGAGATATGGCTGCAATGGAGGCTTATGAAAGAAGCAAAAGAATGAACAAAGACCACCCAAATAAACAACTTGTAGAAAACTGGGAACCAAACCACATAATAAAACAAATGTCAGTCCTGAGTCATGTCAATGAAATAAAAGACAATTATCACCTTCCAGACAAGAGACAAAAACTGCAAAGACTAGAAAAATGGTTACCACCACACGCAGGCTTTAAATTGCCGGAAATCAAAACACAGTTAAGAGATAATGCAACGAAACGTTCCGACCCAGTATGTCTTATGAAAGCAACACAGAAAACAATAGACACCTACCCAGAACAATGGATTCATGTCTATACTGATGGGTCTGCCTTCAAAGCCATCATCAAAGCTGGTTATGGTGTCTATATAGAATATTCAGACACAACATCTGATGAGTTGTTTGATGCCTGTGGGGAGATATGTTCTAACTATGAAGCTGAAATAACAGCACTAGAAATTGCCTTGTACTACCTGAAGACCATATTTGATGCCTTTCCATCAAAAGTCCAAAACATTGTTATTTTTACAGACTCTATGTCTGCTCTCCAAGCATTGGAATGTGATGGACATTGTAAACCCGAGCTAGCTGAAATATACCACCACGCAAACCAGCTGCTCACATCTTATGATGTCAACATTGTTATGCAGTGGATTCCTGGCCACTCAAACACACCTGGTAATGATAAGGCAGACAGACTAGCAAAGAGGGGAGCACAACAAGAACAGCCTTATACAGAAACAACAATGCACACAGTTAAAATGATTCTGAAATCTGTGAACAAAGAAAATTGGATGAACAGATGGGCCATGGGAAACACTGGGAGGGAAATCTATAAATATATGACCAGCCCAAATCCTAAAGACAATATCAACCTCCTGGAAAGAAAAGACCAGAGTATCATATTCCGACTGCGCACACAACATGTACAACTTAACAATCACCTGAACAGAATACAACCACACCACACTCCAGGGTGCCGGATGTGCACTCATCCATTTGAAACTGTTGACAACCACCTTTTTTAATGTCCAGCGCTGGATGACATCAGGAAAATGCTCCTCCCTCCAGGGCCAAATAAATGGAACACATTATATGGAACAAAACAACAACTCACAAACACATGCATATATCACACAATGGCATTGGGTCAAAGGGCATGAGCCCATGGAACGCTCGATCAGCAACCAACCAATCAACCAACCAACCAACATCATCAGTACTGGAAGAAAATGGGTAGGAAATTTCAAACACTCTTCGTCAGCAACTAATCGTTTGCATGAATTAAATGAATTAAACCTACAACAGCATCAGCTTATCCAGTACGTGACAACACGATGGAACTCAACGTTATATATGCTACGACGTCTGTTAGAACAACGGCGCAGCATCAGTCTGTACTGTGTTGAAATTGATTCGGTAACTGGGCTAACGGCACAGCAGTGGGCAGTCACGGAGAATGTGGTATCTACTTTGGCACCATTAAAGAACACACACGTGAAATAAGTGCAGCCCAGGCATCAAAATCAGTTGTGATCCCATTAGTGAAAAAACGCATGACTTTCCTACAGAAAGAAGGTAGTGATGCTGTAATCAAAACTATGAAAGCAGCTCTGCTTGAAGCTGTTAGCAGCAGATTTTCGGACATTGAATCTAACAGCATTTACACCTGTACCACACCACTGGATCGTCGATTCAAGCTGTGTTTCTTCTCCGAACGTGGCAGAAGTGATGCACGAGTCTATCTGATGTTAGCAGCTAACTCCATTATTGATTCAGCAAACACAGTCAATGCACACGATCCATCAGCTTCTAGTAGTAGCACTAGTGGTTTGACTTCTGTGAGCACTGCCACACAGTACGAATCCATCCTATAGAGCTGTTTTGACACAATTATCGAGGACAATCCCACCACAGATCGTTCTGCAAGTGCCAAAGGCAACAGCATTAACACTGAGATGACACAGTACCTGTCAGAGCCACTTCAAACTCGACAGTCATATCCAGTTTCATAGTGGCATGCCAATAAGCAAAGATTTTCAAGTATGTCTAGACTGGCGCAGGCATTTCGCGCACCACCACCTACAAGTGTGCCATCGGAAAGGCTGTTCAGTACTGCAGGAGACAGTATCACTGACCACCGTATTAGCATTGTACCACAAAATGCGGAAATGTTGATTTTCCTGAAATACTCGTTCCTTCTTGACTCTGAGAGTTCAACTTCACAGCCATAATGAAGACTGACTGACTAAAATAGTGAAATTACTGAATGAATGTATTTCAATAAATTCAATCTGTTAAATGTACTGTTGTTGTGAGTTGTAACTCAGCTGCCAATTAACCAACTGAAAAAAATGTGAAAAATAAAAACTGAGAGCTAAATATGAAAATTACTAAATTATCATTATGTGCTTATGTATTATTTTTCATCTTGAACTTATGGAACTTAATATTACTTATTCTAATGTAAATATAATTAGTTTACATTTAAATGATTTAATATGAGTATATGGCATCATTGTCATGTCTATAGTAATGAACTGCAGTAATAAACAGTCGAGTTACTCCACTCACCTAAGTCAAGTGATGTAGTACGTTATTTTATTTTAATTTTTTTATTTGTAAATCCGGCTCCGACCGGATTTCACTACATAAATTCTGCCAGATCCAGATCCGGCCGGATCTCACAAATTTGAATCAGATACAACCCTAATATATATATATATATATAATTATATATATATACTTAAGCTGTCAATATCGCGAGTATATGTGTATAGTGTGTAGTCTTCACACACACACACACACACCTGTTGTTGTATTTCAATAGTAAGTTAAGCAATAACCAATGTGTTCATTCAACATTCAAGCAATGTGTTCCATTTCCAAGCCCTGTAATCAAGGAGACATTGTTTGGAACGAGTTCAAAAAAGTACTTGTTTACAGTGCATATCTAACTGAACACATTGGCATTTAGGTGTTTTACTCACAATGATATAAACTTACGTATCATCAAAATATGAACTTCGTTCCTGACTTAAACAGAAAAGTTGACGAAACAGTCGTCGGTATTTACTACTCATGTGATAATAAATGAAAATATTCACTGATGAGTTGATCGACTCAAGAACAAAACCAATGCCACCGCTAACTATAAGTAAATTTTTGTATTTGCCATCTATGGAGAGTTCTGGCTCACATACCATAGCTGTGAACAGAATACTGATAGGAATAAAACAGCAAATAAAAAGTGTTGAAATCATTACAACCATTTTTGCTACCTTACGATTACGTGTAGATACATTGTCCGCTTGTGCGGTCTTTATGGACTTACTGCGCCACGCTGTTCGCTCATGTATCTTGACAACTAATATTACTGTACAAATATTGATCACTAAAAAAGCACCAAAAGGGATAAATATGTTATTGACGCCAAAATTAATTTGCTCGACTTTCTCTTTGTAATCAGTGTACACAAGTCCAAGGAGAGTCTTGTTTCTTAGTGGAAAAAACTTCATGTCAAGTTTGTTGACTACATACAGAGGAGCCACGCTTGATATCAAGGAGATGAAAATGAGCGTAATTAGGATGGATACACGTTTGGGGGTAACAATACGCTTCACCTGAGGAATAAGAACATAAGCAATAAATCAGAAAATCCACTCAATTTTGTTGATAGTGGTTTAAACTGTATAGAGGCTCAGGATGATGTATCCGATGTATCTTGAATGCAATAGAATATATAAAATACTAATTATACACACGTGTTCTAATTTATACGAAAGTAATGAAATACTCTACAATATTTCAGCACATAAATAATCCAGAAAGACCAAATCTATCGAATATTAGAAAAAGTATTTCACGCCGAAGACGGATGTGCCGGGCCATTGGCGCAAAATAAACGTCGACACAACGCATTTCCATTCTCCGGACTACATCCTACTGGAAATTTAGAGGACATGTCCTGCTAAAGAGAATTCAGCAGGAGTTTGAGAATGAACGCTGAAGAAGAAGAAGAAAAAGTATTTTTTTTTCTCGTTTGGATGTGCTGCAACTCCTTAATTTCGAATAATTAATTATTCGAAGATGTCACTTCACTCTTGGTAAAGCTTTGTATATAAATAACCAAAATATCAGAGGCTGTTTGACAACATAGCAAGTGTCAAAGTAGGTAAAGAAAATAAAGCGATAAATACAATAGTGAAGTAATATGGCCACTGAATATTATGACTATCAAATATTTATTTAAAAAGTGTCAATATCGATATGAACGGATGACCATTCTAGCCTGATTTTAACAACGATATTGATCTTTAATTAAATAGCTTTATTTTTTCTGTTTTCTGTATTCGTTTCTTGAAAAAAGTCTCTGTTGGCTCGTAACCTCGAATGTAATATACGAAAATACATGTTTCAGAGATGGCAAATATTATATCAAGAAATACGACTCTTAGCATTTTTTTCATGATTTGGTTATATTCTTGTTGTGTGTATGCCATTTTCCTGTTTGGTATGTCTGTGTCGTATTGTATAGTTCTTGTGTTTTAGTTATTGCTTATTTATTGTTCGTATGACTGTCTACTGCGTTAAGTAACACACAAACGCCCACATCCATTCCGCTGCTTGTGTTTGTGTCATATTGTCGTATATGAATTACTGGAGATCAAGACCGTGTTTCCTTTGTGTAATAAGAATAAACTGGAAAAAAAATGAAAGGACTTCTCTGGCTGTTTGTCATACACATGAGACTCAAACTCTCAGTGAAATGCAATGCTTTGAGAAGGAACATCTAACTCAGAGGGGCATGTGTATATGTGGAAGGCATGTTCCATGATAATGTGTGCAGGCATTGAATCATATACAATCATGCATACTCTTTGGTGATAGTTAAGATAACAAAATTGTCTTGAATACGACCATCATCTAAAGATCGCCTTCATAGACAAATAAAAGGTTTTTCACAGTATTTGACATACAAATGCATTTGTGGTTATCACTAGGGGAATATTTAATGCATGCACAATTACAGAAATACATAAGATCTTTATACAAAGAATGGCAGTAGTATATGATGCTCAATCTACCACGTGGATAGTCTCGACTACCAGGGTAGTCTATAGACTTTATATAAGAAAAACTATCACCTATCCAGATAGTTTATAGACTTTATATAAGAAAAACTATTAACCAAGATGGCGCTGACCTTTTCCAAGATGGCGGGCGGTCTCCGCGGCGGGTGTGTGGCCCCGAGCGATACCGGCTCGAGCTGGATGAATCCACTACAGTGGATTATAATACCACTAGGTGTCATTAATCAATCAATCTTGGCATGCCATTTGTGATGAAAGATCACATTCTTACCCTGAACTTCCACTCTTATCCTGATATTCCGAGATAATGGAAAGCACACATATGTGACCTAGATCCCTATAGACAGTGTAGGGATGCTGTGAGGTCTCATCAATCGCTATCAACACAACTAGAGGTCAGTTTGGAGATAAACATTTCCCACATGTAGGTTGTGTTAATACAGAAGAATACAATTTTGTTTCCTAGGTTCAAATATCTCAAAATACACGTGATTATACGAATCATTATTTGCAAATATTAATAATTTATAATATTACTATTAATATACTTTTTAAAAAACAATATGTTTCTAAATACAAAAAAGCTGTATAAGTACCAGAAAACTTTCTCTGCTTATAAAGTACCACATATGTAAAGAGAGAGAGAGAGAGAGAGAGAGAGAGAGAGAGAGAGAGAGAGAGAATAGTCTTAACGTTCGTTTTAAAGAAACGCGAGCACACTAGTTTCAGCGTTTGTGTGGTTATCTGGATAATTGCCACCCGCTGTGGTACCATTTACTGACCACGTACTAAATTAAGATACAGCTGAATGTAATGGTTTGCAACTGTTCGTATCACCTGTACTATTCCTTCGTTATGTGTCCGGCTTTAGTTAAATAGAGTTGTTAGTTTTATTTTCAATGTGTATTTTTATAACGATTGCTACATACGATTATATTTAAAACAGGTTTTTCATATATTTCGTTGACCGCATTAACTTTCTTGTTTCTTGGTTTAATTTATAAGGAAATACCATTTCACTCACATTCATTAGAACCCACACACTCATGTTTTATAAATAACATAATACAACCCGTAGTCTGTAGCTTGGTGCGATGGTTCGTAAATCTGAACGCGACAAAATGTATATATTATTTTACATACAACCACCCCTTTACGATGACTGATTAGGCACCTCACACAGACATATAATGTTTATATATACACCCCATACCGGGTGTGGGCTATGGACATGCCTGCGATGGCACCATAAAGTAAACCAAAAAAATAACAATTTAAAAAGTCGCTTCCCTCTCGTTGTGATGGTCTGAAAAAGACCGTGATAAATTAACATGTCAGCTTACTATGTCAAGCTAGATAAGCTCTCTTCGGTGATAATGTTGTTTCTAGATGGAAAATTCCAAGGCATTGCAACAGCCGGAAAGGTGAATAACACAAAGGAAAATTTGGTTGTACTTATGACCTCGCAGTGTATCACAGACATCTAGGTTACCTTGACATACCCACAGCAGCTCACTGGTTTACCTTTTGTCTTTATGAGCTAGTGGAATTTTCCAGTCTGAAATATTCCACAATAAAACACCTTTTGGACTTTGACCTTTAACACAACCTACATGTGGGAAATGTTTATCTCCAAACTGACCTCTAGTTGTGTTGATGGTGATTGATGAGACCTCACAGCATCCCTACACTGTCTATAGGGATCTAGGTCACAAATGTGTGCTTTTCATTGTCTCGGAATATTAGGATAAGAGTGGAAGTTCAGGGTAAGAATGTGATCTTTCATCACAAATGGCATGCCAAGAATGATTGATTAATGACACCTAGTGGTATTATTATCAGTTGTAGTGGATTCATCCACGGCGAGCCGGTATCGCTCGGGGCCACACATCCGCCGTGGAGACCGCCCGCCATCTTGGGATAGTTCAGAGCCATTTTGGTTAATAGTTGTTCTTATATAAAGTCTATAAACTATCTGGATAGGTGATAATTTTTCTTATATAAAGTCTATAAACTATCTGGATAGGGGATAGTTTTTCTTATATAAAGTATATAGACTATCCTGATAGTCGAGACTATCCACGTGGTATATTGAGCATCATATACTACTAATGTCAAAGTGTAATTATAACAGTTGTTTGTCTGTCGATCTGGAAGATGATAGTTTAGCTCAACTGTGGTGATGATGAAGATAATGATGTCTGCGGTGTGCCCGACTTTGACTAGTTAGTACTATGTGGTTTGATAATGTGTGCCCGTATGGTGGCCGCATTGGTTTAACCGTATGCTGGCCAGTTTAATTTAGGCAGACTATTTTACTACATCTTTACTATCCCATTCGCCATTTTAATTGAGGGGTGGGTGAGCAGAGCTATCCTAAATAGGACTGCTCAGTCAACCAGATGCTAATGAATCCCCCTTTCTGCCTTGAATGTAAAAAGGAAGCGCCCTTTACCCTGAATGCATGTGTGCATGGTTGTGGTTGATGGTTTCCCGCTTCCCCATTCCCGCAAGATGTGTTCTTTTAGTTGTGAAACAGATGATGATGATGACTTATGCCAGTTGAGTATGACTAGCACTGAATTGTGTTGAATGTTCGGAGGAGTTAAGTCATTCATCGACCGCACTCTCTCTTCCTGATCCAGCAGTGTTTCAGTTGTCAGATAAATCAAGACGACTGGAGATGTACCATAAACAGATGGCCAGAGACTTCTGCGGTCTCACAAAACCGTA
>CM067322.1:39084619-39123705 GCA_034231615.1 Meghimatium bilineatum
TAATGTACGAATTTGAAGATGACTTACACATAAACATTGTTCTATACCACCTGCGAACAATACAACATGAAACTAAAGACGTCTAAACAGAGAGCATAAGGATAAAAAGAAAATCGAGTCAGTGAAATGTGTATCTGTCAATGAGAAAAATTATTGTATAAACTTAGAGCGGGTCTCAGAATTCAAATATTTAAGAATCGACTTTGCCAAGGAAGGCAAATTAGATAGAAATGTAAAAAAAAAGAGTTGTAAAAAAGTCAATGATGTGCCTAACCATCGTCGTAAATAATCAAACAATCTACCAAATGCATCATGACAATTGATAAACAGTATGTTGATACTCTGTGATATTAATATCACTTATTGTCATTGACAATGACTCGAGCGAAAAAACAGATCAGTGTGTGAATGAGATGTTTGATGAAAGCTGTAAATGCAACCAGATGAAATCAACGAAGAAAAGGAGATTTTAGAAAAAAAATAAAGACTATCCCAAGTCAAAACATCCAAAGACAACAAAACAAGTAATGTGGTCACCCTAATGAGAATGGAACACACTTTTCGGTTGATAGTTTCACAGTCGGTCGTGAACACACCAGCAGAAGATTGAGCTACGAGACACAAGTAAGATCAACATCTAGATGGAAGAGACAATCAAAATGCATTAAGGAAACATGAGCTGACAGTGGCTATTGTATCATGAATGAACAAAGATGGACAATGTCAACGTCTTGCCATACACTTAAAAGTGCATGTGTGAATGATAATAGAAAGAAAGATATGTCCATGCACAACCTGTATAACTGCATGATTTTAGTACGTACGTAATAACCTCTTATACCATGGATGCCAAGTTACATTTTTTAAAATTATGTTTTCTCTTTTATATTTGTGTAACGCACGGACAAACGTATGACAAAACACAAAATAACATATGTCGTACATATACAGAGACAAAATAGTTTAGAAAGATTAACTATGGAGGGCACATCTAGAGGTACGAGAACCTAAGAAAGACCAAGACTAAGATGGGCACATCACAACGACGACCTTCTGAAAAAAGTCTCTTGAAGAAGCTAGACAACGTGAACATAGCCGAGAGGTTTACAGAGTAGCAATGAGGACAAGGTTCTGAAAAGGACATCACATAGAGAAAGAGAACCGAACTATGAAAAACGTATGATTTTTAATGTACCCAAACAATAGAAATGCACATGATATATGATAGCTAAAACATACCTTGAGTGGTACAGTAATGCACAAACATCTCTCCATAGTGATAACTGCAGTGATCCAACCAGTTACCCGAGTGAAAGTTGTATGAGGCATACCACTAGTTAGGTACTGAAACTCTATTGTATCGAATGGCAAATCTTTAGAAGAGAACGCTGGTGTATAGCAGATATTAGTCCAAACAAGAGTGGTCAGGCAGCCCAAGTCAGCCAGTGCTAGACCTACATGTACAGAAACATTTCTAAATAAATGAACAAAATATTTTCTAAATAATATAATATGCCCATACAACATATATAGTATAATAATACTTCATATTATCGTGTACATCAAGATAATATAAATATACATATAATATGCAAATAATATGCATGTAACACATATTAAACAGTCTTTAATCGCAGAAGGTTAACTGTTTATTTGCTAGTTTACTACTTATTACTAAGAAAAGAACATGTTATTCAGTTTTGACCAACAACTGGTGACTGTAGATTCCTTATTGTAGGTACACATCTTGGAGATTTAACAAACATGCACGGGTCAAGGTTGGAAATTTAAATGGTCAGTAGATAGCGTTACTGAAATATGGCAGCCTCAATCAGTAACGTACCTCAGCATAGATTAAATTTTAAAATGCGCAGGAGACAATGGTGAATCCTGCTAGGGTCTGGAAGTATTGTTGTCAAAATAGTGGTTTAATGAATATCCGTATTTCTATTCGTGACATTACCCATTACAAGCACATAGAGTTTCGCAGTTGCTTGTTTAACATATAGCCATACCTTGTTGGATAATTGACCATCATAGAATGGTTAACGGAAAAAAAGGCGATTATTTCATGTCTACTGTCTTGAGAAAATTAACAATATCGGGAGCATTAAGGTCATTATGGAAATATGAAGACATAGGAAGAAGTCGAAGAGGCTAAGAAATCTAATTTCAGTGCGATTCAACAAAAACTGCAGATATTTCCACTAAACTGTAGCAAAATCTAACTCAACGGCACGGTATATCAACAAGAACAAAAATGGATACCCACTAAAGTGTGGCAAAATCTAACTCAACGGACGGGAATATCAACAAGAACTACATATATATATCCACTAATCTGTGGCACAATCTAAACCAAAGACTCGGTATATCTCCAAAAACATTCACTGTCAGACAGCTCGAATGAAAATATTGGTTTTCAGAATATAAACAAATGTGTATACCTAAAAAACTTATGTTGACCGGATCTTGAAATCCTTGCTTAACAAAACAGACGATGTTCACTATATTAGTTCCAATACCAAATAAATCTATTGCTTGGCAGACAATGCTAAATATAATCCATTGGCATACGTTTCTCAAGTCATCACTTAGCAAATTATTAAATACTTCATCATATGATATATATCCTTCTATTTCATTTGCATTTGATGTGTTCATTTCCTTCATTATAATTACTTGTGACTTCAATAATGTAGCATTGTAAATAAAATGTCCTTATGATTTATGTGAAATTGTTGTTTTCCTTTAAAAATTACAATAGAAATATCTCATGAGAAATGGTTTCACTTGTATTTAAACACTTCAATGTTTATTGTATAAGAACGGATGTATTTATTATAAATTTCATTTATCATATTTTTAACATAATTAATACGACGTTTCGACAACATCAGTACAACAACTCCAATGATACTTAAAATTGTTGTCAAATGTGGTTTATTTAGTCATGTAGTTTGCAACTTAACTATGACGTATCTGCATTATTTAAAGCTGGAATTTAGTAAATATGTCGTTATATTATACGTTAAAATCATATTCACACAAACAATTAGTGTATTTTAAATAAAATATATGAGCATGTTTTAATTCCCACATCGTCGACGAATGTTGCAAAATTGTGATTGATATTTTGTTGTTGTGTATGTTAAAGAGTAACATGTATATGTTTATATGATTCAGTAGAGGCGTGTGTTTGCGTCAAAAGTGTAACGGTTCATTTTTAATGTCCCTCTGTCGTATTATTTCAATTGGCCTTTGAATGTGCACTTAGGAAGAAATAGTCATCATATATTATATGATTTATAACACCATATGTTTTACAATCAGTCTCATCCAAACTTACACTATTGAATAAATAACTGTGTACATAAAATAAAACCTACACGTACAAAACGAATATGTTATCACTGTGTGACATATCTGCAATTGGAAGTCTAAGTTGTTATTGTGTAATTTAAATGTCAAAGAAATGTTATGATTAAAACGTGAACGCGAAAATGCTATATTTTATGTAGAAACTGTAGGAACAGAGAAATTACTACTTGTTAAGTGTACGCCCTCACACAACGAATATGATCATGTGGTACATCGGATTTGTATGCGAACATTAACTGTTGATGGTGGTAATACAGTTTATTGATGCTTGCTTTATTGATGCATCATCCATAAAACAAATAGGAAGATAATAAATTATAATTGATTGTCACGCAGAAAACTGCTTTATTTGTGACTTACTAAGAAAGACAAGAATAGTACATTGAATATACAAATATACTTAAATGAAAATGCAATCGTATCTGAGCAATTATGTCTCATATATATATATATATATATATATATATATATATATATATATATATATATATATATATATATATATATATATATATATATATATATATGAGACATTTATTGGTGATCCATATACGGATATATATATATATATACTGATGGTTTTATATATATATATATAGAGAGAGAGAGAATTCATGTTCGAATTCACTAATCGATTTAAGTCATCAATGTATAATGACAATACTATTTATGTGTCGGGTCATAGATGTACACTGCATAGTTAACACTATCTAATCGCAGTAGTATTTGTAGTAGCAATATTAGTTGCAGTATGTAGTATGTTTATTAGTGAGTACTTGTCTTTTATCTGCCTTGAATTAAAGTCCCGCCAAAGACGGATGTGTCGGGCCATTGGCGCAAATAAAACGGCGACACAACTCATTTCCATTCTCTGGACTACATCCTGCTAGAAATCGTGTAGGACAATGATCTTTCTACAAGGGAGATCCAGCAGGAGTTTGAAAATGAACGATGAAGAAGAAGAAGAATTAAATTTAATTGAGATGGAAGTGAGATGGCGTTGGAATGCTTTACGAATGCGGGTTATACCAGCTAGATATGTCACAAACATCCATGGTCCTGTGCTGCAGTGATGATATGTTCTCTTTCCCGGTTGAACACTGATGATTATGATGGTCTTCCTTCACAAGCAAAGATAAGCATGGCATGAAAAACAATAATAATGTGGTAAACATGTAGAAAAAAACAAAACATTTGTGATTGTTGAATTTGTTTTGAATTTGTGAGTACATAGATTCCGGATGAGACCGATGAGTCGTGCCAGGATAATTTCTATTCTGTGCATGCAGGGGTGCAGAAGGTCCTGAGTAGGAGAGGTTTCGGATTTGTCCTACCGCTTCTGTATTTTGTAAATTGCCCGCAGTATTTTTTTCTTTTTCAAATGTAGTGATTCTAACTGTTTATGCTTATCTTGCAAGTACTTGAAATATTTTTATTGTTGATCATTGAAGAACTTTTTCTGCCCTAAGCTTGAACGTTTACCATCGCACAGCTCCCCATAGAATAATCTATATGGAGTGCATATTTTCAGAAAAACGGACAATGTGGCCTTTCAGCGGAGTGGGGACATAGTCAGCATAGCATAGGTGCTTTACATACGGGCCTTGTAAAGGACTATTGTGTCTGGTACTCAATCATATCAACGTACTCCATGAGTATTCTTAAGCATCGAAGGTGGAGAAGTTCAGATGTCGAGCATGCATTGCATAGACAGTCCAGGATGGCGCAACATAAAGCAGTGTTGGTATAACCACTGCACGGTAGACGTCCAACTTAGTTGTCGAACTGAGACCACGCCTGATCCAGACGTTGGCACCACATTTGTTTAGTCTTTTATAGGTTGCTATCGAGATTTACAAACGTTTGTCCCTTTACTGTGATTACTGGTTCTGTGTAGGGTACACCTGGCGCTAGTTGATATGTTGTTAATATCTTCGCGGTGCTGATGGTGAGACAGAATGGACCATAGACCAAAGAAGAGAGGACCATACTGCCCTACGCGTATTTCTGACTGGTAGCGTTGAATACACTTCGTGAACAATGTACTAAGGCCTTCAGCTTAATAAGATTCAACAGTCCTCCATCAGATCGACAGCGAAAGCGAATTCCTGCACTTTTACTCCTGAAGACAGCATTTAACATTGCAGAAAACAACACACGGAAGAACGGCAGAGTCAGGACGCATTCTCTGTTTGACACCGTTAGTTACTGGAAACGGGTTTGAGAGAGCGTCGTCATCTTGCACACAGACTGTTATTCGATCATGAAACTGGAGAAACATGTTGGTGAATTTTTTGGCATATCCAAATTTGATAATGATCGCCCATAGTCATTTGCGGTTTACAGTAGCAAATGCCTTGGTTATGTTGACAAATGTGGTGTCCAATGTTGTTTTCGCAACACTTTTCTTGTAGTTGTCTGCCAGTAAATATCACATCATCCGTACCTCTGTCTTGTCGGAAGTAACATTGACTCTTTGGAAGGATACCTGCCTCAAGATGGGCTTGCAGTCTGTTGAACAGGAACATAGCCAGTATATTTCCTGCTTTAGAGAGCAGGAATATGCTTCGGTGGTTGTCGCAAACTAGACGATTTCCATTTCTCCTGCAAAGATCTATGATGTCATCAATAAAGTCGTGTGGTATCGTTTACAGATTCCACATTGTTTGAATTATCTCTGTGAGTTTAACAGTTGATTTGTAAACTTCGGCTGGAATGGAATATGGAACTGGCGCTTTTCCCATGAATACATTTGAGATGGTTTTCTCTACTTTCTCAAAGCAAGGGGGCTCCGATAATGAAGGGCTTATTGGTGTTTGCATGATGCGCGCAATCGCTTTGTCATTGATGTTGAGGGGCACTTTAGTACTTTTGAAATGTTCAGCCCAACGTTTGAGAATCGTCTCTGTCAATGATGGTGTGCATTCTATCTGCGATGAAAAGAGTAGACGTTAATGAAGACTGAGGGTCAATTATTGTTTTTAGTGCGGAATAAAATGTCTGCAGACTATTGCTATCAGAGTAGTGCTGTATTTATGCCTTTCCTACTACTCACGAATCTCACATCCTTCTTTGTTCTTTTTTGCGATTTTTTATTTAGTTTTAGTACATCATCGTTTTGTTGCTGGTTGATGCATGGTTGTTCAGATACGGTGTGTGTTGTTTTTGCTTGTTGTGCAGGAGAACTTTAATTTCGTCAAATCAGTCTGTATACCTGCGAACAAAGACTGTAGTGGTGTCTGTAGTGTAGTATAGACAGTGTCACGGTAGTTTTCTCTTTTTTTTTTAAATGTCTATGGAGTCGACTGTAAATGGCGTAATTTTGGTATACATTGAGCTGCCTTGAAGCTGTTCATAAAATGTGTCTTTGAGTTAGGAGACTGTCGAGACCTTTTCGCTTTTAATTATTTTGAGATCGCCGGAGTCGATAACGTCCAGCAGTCGGCTCCACACATGGATGCAGTGACTCGCATATCCCGCTTACTACACTGTCTCACGATGACATACTAAATTTGATGTCACTGTTTCGATTTCGGGTGCATCCTACAAAGTCTTATTACCGCGAGTATTTGAAAGACAGTGTTGGTGATAAGGATAAATGTTTGACCTTGTTTCGAGCAGTAGCTGCTCATTGCTATTGCCTTTGCCAATACCATGCATTCCCATCATATCATCCCAGGATGCTCAGTCTGAACACACTCGTGCGTTAAGTCACCAAGGGTGATGAGTTTGTCGGATTTGGGGGTCTCCTGTTTGATTTTTTCAAGTCATCATATAACTTTTCTTTCTGTTCATCAGAGTTCGCCATAGTCGGAGTATACATGCTAACGGATGTTGTATTTCGCTTTTTAGAAAAGGAAGACGAACATTCATGAGAGCGTCTCTAATGCCATACGGAGGTAGGCCCAGCCATCGTTCTGGCTATGCTAGATTTAATTGCAAAGCCAATTCAAGCTTCACGTTGTACTTCTTTTTCTGCCAATCCAGTTGAAGGAATATTCAGCTCCTTGTTCCACAAGTTATCCTTCCTCAGACAGTCGCTGAAGGCAGCAATGTCTAGTGTGAACCTTGCTAGCTCTTTCACTACACGTAAGGTATCTTAGGCAGTGCGATCTACACGCGGTCCAGTTGGGCGCGCACATTCCATGCGCCAATTGTGAGTGGACTTTTATTAATTGTTCTTGTTTTCTTTTTTTTTTCTCCCGCTAAATTGGAATAACTGCCAGCCAATGTATGTTGGCCTGTGTGATGGTTAGGCAGAAAATGTTTAGGACACCATTTCTAGCCCTTTCTCTGGATAAGGTGAGCAGTGTTTTCCTGAATAAGGCTGTTCAGCGGCCCAGACGGCTACCGGATTGCAGGGGTGCATAAGTGTCACTGGAGAACGACCACATGCCCTGAGACGCCTACGTGCAGGTGTGTGACTATGGAAACCACTGTGCATAGAACTGCCACTTTACCACTCGCACTTGATCGCAGCAGGAATTAATGTGATGATTGATGAGATGGTAATTAAACTTGATCGCAGGAGTTAATGTGATGATTGATGAGATGATAATGAAGATACAGACATGACTTGAGCGCTGAAAATTCGATTAAAGTGAGGAAAGTTACGTAATGTCGTCAGCCTCACACTCTCGCCCCTACACATATGGTCTCAATATGAGTCAAGACGACTGAGTGTGTGTCGGAGTGATGTAGATGACCAGGGTGTCTTAATGTATCACAGTGCTTTTTGACGCTCTACGACGCTAGCTGGATAGCGCATTTCTATCCAGTGGCTATTTTACGCAATCCGTCGTATCCAGACTTTACATGCTGGACAGGACATGGACACAAACATTAGAAGCTATGGGTACATATTCCATTTGATGCCTTAACATATTGTAAACACAGAATCGGTTTCGGAGGCGTAGTTGCTGATGCATGCGGGCAGCGATTATGATAGACAAATAGTTGGCGGAGGAAGAGGCATATCCAAGTGATCACTGTGACCTATAAACATAACTTGATATTTATACGCCCCTGTGAAAGCTTTCTGACTGACTATTGTAGCACTGTGTTCCTGTGATAAGGCACACATAATACTCGTAAAACATAATGTAGCGTTTTTGGCGAAGTTGTCTCTCCATTTCTCTAATGCTAAACAGAATTATAGTTATCGGGCATAACGGGACCGTTAAAAGTTTCGTAACACTGGTAAAATTTGGGCATATATGGGCACATATGGGTAACATACTCCGGATGTCTGGGTAATACATGTCATACCAATTGCATGATGCATTTTCAGATTGTGTTTTTTTTAAAATGTGTAATTTGCGTTAAAAACTATTGTAATATTAAGAAAATCAAACGACAAAATGTGGTGTTTTTATTGATGTCCGAGCAAGACACAAAGAATGCTAAATCATGATACATAAGCGAGTCAATAATGTATATCTTTATATGTACTCACAAAATCGATTTTATAAGAAACACAAATGCTATATAATCAGTACACGTTCAGGAATTTCATGGTTGCATAAAAAATGTAATATTTGAAATCCCCCTTAGAGGCTTGCAGTATCTGATTCAGTTACTGTCAGACTACAGAAACGACTTGTCCAGATTGCGATCGTCGAGGAATACTCACAAAGCGTGCTAGAGTTACTATATCCCGAGAAGACCGCTTAGAGGGAGAAATGCAGCAGAGAACAAAAAGTGGAAACGTTATCAGACTTTTCCTCGGAGACAACACAAACAAGTTTTTCAATAAACAGACTATTCAGAAAGTCTTCACGATGTCAACTTTCCTGCATGTCGTCCAGCAATTCGACCACACTTGACTGCTTTCTAGAAATAATGTCAGTTGGCACAGTGTTTCGTTAGCATACTGTTACTTTGAGTGACAGTAGTAGCAGTTTTTATGGAAGTTGTGGTAGTGGTAGTAGTTGTTGTATTAGAAGTAGTTATTGAAGTAGTAGTAGTAGTAATATTAGTAATAATAGTAATCATCATCATCATCAGGTGCCATGCCGGGTGGCGTAGGCGGTCATGGCTCTCCACAGCTCTCTGTCCACAGTATTATGTATCAAAGTCGTTGTTGTTTCTTTGCCGTGCCAGGTTGTCAAACTGTCTAATATTTTCTCACGTTGTCACCCTCTGTCTCTGGTGCCTTCAATCTTGCATGTGGTGATTATGTTCTCTAAACCTGCCTGTCTCATGAAGTGGCCAAAAAAAGAAGATTGCCTTCTTCTTATATTGTTGATTAAGGTCCGTTTCGCATTTAACTCTTTTAACATCTCTACATTAGTTTTTCTGGCAGTCCATGGTATTCTTAGCATTCTTCTGTAGAACCACATCTCTGTTGCCTCCAATCTCACACTTTCCAGTTTGTTTATTGTCCAAGACTCGCACCCATATGTTAGTATAGGGGTTATATAGCACTGCAGAACTCTCTTTCTCACCTCTAATGACAAGGTCATATTACACAGTATATTGTTCATTTTTCTGAATGTTGTTTTTGCCTGTCCTATTCTACATCTTATTTCTGTTGAACTTCTTCCATCTGCTGTTATAATTGTACCTAGATTATTTGAATTGGTGGACCTGTTTTAATACTATATCATTCACTATGATCTTGCAAGGTGTGTTATTTTCTTTCTTTGAAATAACCATTACTTCTGTTTTCTTGATATTTATGAAGAGGCCTTTCTCTTTGTTTTCTGTGACTACTACTTTAATTAAGTTTTGAAGATCTTCCTCACTTTTTGCAATCAGAACAGTGTCATCCTCATATCTCAAATTATTTATGTTATGTCCTCCCACTGATATTCCTGGGCTATCTACTATTTCCCGCAATATGTATAATAGTAATACCAGTGTTAAAACTAAATCCCGTGAATTATTTGAACAAGATGTCATGAACGTGTTGCATGGATGTGAATGTTCAAAAATTGTATAAAGAGAAAGAAGAAAGTGATATCGGTTACTTCAAGAAATGCACGTCTAAGAAGGAACACAACGTTACAAGCGGGCCTGTAATACCGTGTATATACTGTAGAAGGCTTGGTGGCTCATATTGGTCTTGTTATTCACTTCCAACATCTCCACTGATCGTAGACTATATTTTATATATCACAACAATACTACTATATTCTAGAAAGAAGGAAACGTGTCTACTACACTTGTATGGAGTTATGAGGAACTATTCATATTTTTCAAAGCCACGAAATTTACCTTCATGCAGTCTCCTACCTTCAAATGTACCTACCTTCATCGTGGTAGATTTTGCCAGGAGTTTTTGTAACATGAATTCTATTTTTTTTCCGTTTTGCATTATCACACACTTTGGCGAGGAGAATATGTCTATAATAATGTGTAGATGAGCCTCAGAGGTGGCATCTAGAGCACAGCCATGACCAAATTGAAGGTCGATGTATACCTTTTGACTTTGGTATTTTCTGAAAGCCGCCGAAGGTTGAACAATTTTCCATCAATGAGAGCGATATATGATTTCAACTCCCAAAACTAGATCTCTGAAAGCAATATCCAACATAGCATAGAGCATGATTCTAAGTATGATATGTGTTAATACACATCACTGTTCACCTCAGTTTGAAACGGGAATAACAGGAGTTGAATATAATTCTCCACCATCATGATCTCTAGACTGCATTCCATAGTGCGATTGATGTACTAGTGTGATAAAAATATGTCCACAACATTATGTTTCCAATATAGAGAAGTGCGCTCACATTCCATATATCTAAATTCAAAGTGTGTCAACTGTTTATCTTCGAGTGAATATTCGTGGATGTGAAACTGACTTGCACTGGTAATTTTTATTAATTAAGGAAGACAAGGCATATTTATGTGTAAGCTACACAAGCTATATCTTAGGTGAGAGTGATATTTGCCGTATGGTTTGGTGTGCTTTACTACTTCTATTCTGTTTCTCTATGAAGCTCCTGCCGTCTGTTGTTATATAGTTTCCTAGGTATGTGAATTATGTCACTTAAGTATGTTGGTTTCCAATATATATGTTGGTGTTTCTTTCTGTTCTTCCCATATTCGTTAATTCGGTCTTCTCTATATTTATTTTCATATTATAGGTTTGGCATGTGTGATGTAATCTGTCAATTTTTCATTCTTCTTCTTCTGCGTTCGTTCTCAAACTCCTGCAGATTAGCAGGATGTAGTCCGGAGAACGGAATGCGTTGTGTCATGGTTTACAGCATCGTTGCGATATCTGCGCCTTTTGGCCTAACACATCCGACTTCAGCGTGGCTTTGGGTCACTGACCCTATATGGGATGGGACAGCCAACTCCATCCATAACCTCCTTAGTCGCATTTTACGACATGCGTGGTAGGTAAACAGTGTTGTTATTCTTTGCTCCCCTTTCGGGGTTCCTAGTCTGATGATTCTACTAGTACTTGGTCATCTACAAATTTAATTAGTTTCTATTAATAGTAAAAATTATTTTTCCGTTGTCTTTGCTACTTTGCAGATGTGATCTATACATGTTATGAACAATAGGGGGGGGGGGATAGTACACTTCCCTGTCTCACTGTCGAGCAAATTTGTAAATTATCCGATGTACCTGTGTTCGTTCTTACTGCGCATTGACTATTGGCGTATATGCTTTGACATAGACGTATCAGATGTTGGGGGACTCCGTATGTCTGTAATGTTATCGATAGTTGTATTCTATCCACACCAATGCAAAGCACGAAGATATTCATATCAAATACATTTACGTAATCTGACAATAACTATATAATCTCTCAATAAACAACAAAAGGATGACACATTCGCACTCTTGGAAAATATGACTTCTGTTCAATAGGTGATATAAGTACACATTCGTTCAATGGCATGCAAAAATCAAAACATCTCTGTATTTCACAGCAATATACGCAAATCACTTATAACTTCTTATTGTATCGTGATTTTAATTGGCCATTATATTTATACTTTGCGTTACGGCTAAAGAAGTTTTGGAGAGAACAACACAACAAATTAAAAGCGAAATTCCCTCCATCATCCGGCATTTTCTAACAGACTCGGCTGTATAGTACACCATTGCACATTACTCATATTCATAAAACCTTTATAAACGTATATTTCATATACAGAACAAAGTTGTTTGTAATGACAAAGAATAGGTGAATGGGGTCATTGAGATATTCAAGTTAGATTCAAACATATGTTAGATCTAACAAGTGAATTTGATTAAAATAAGTCCAACTGAGTAACATGAATTATGGAACGACATATATTACTCATATCTAAGTCATTTCATGAAATGTTCACCTCGGCAATATGTGCTTGACCATTGTCTTGCAATCTTGATGCGCCATCATCATAATACCAGACGTCCAGCTTAGCAGACCTAATGTATGGCGACGTGTTTCTAGACAATATTGAACAAATAATCATGATTTATGGCGATGTGTTGCAAGACACTACTAAACACATAGTGATAATATATGGAACCCCGCCGAAGACGGATGTGTTACGCCATTGGCGCAAATAAACGGCAACATATTGCATTTCTATTTTCTGCACTACATCCAACTGGAAACCTTAAAGGACCATTGTCCCGTTATAAGAGAAATCCAGTGGAAATTTGAGAATGAGCGCTGAAGAAAAAGTAGATTTATGTCGAAGTATTGCGGGACATAACTGAACAAATAGTGACAATGCATGAAGCATTACTATAACCACACTTGTTTCCCTTGTTTAAAATAAAAAAAAATATATATATATATATATATATATATACGCTGTGGCCCTTATTCGCCTTGCGGCGTCAGAGGTGGAAGAGTTCTCTGGAAATGGCCTTCTTGTGTGCTGTTTGTAAGCTTGTTCCTGTGGCTTCCTTAATTTATGTGGTCCATATTTTACATGGTCTGCATCTGGCTTTATAGCCGTGATGTCTATGTATCATGGCCATATGTGGCATATTGTCGGTTGGTAGTCTGGACGTGTGTTAAAGCCATTTGATCTGTTGTCTTTTGTTGTGTTTTAATACTCGTATTGTTTTGGTTGTCTGTCAGATGTTATCGTTTTTAATTATATCTCTTAATGACACTCCGAGAATTCTTCGTATACATGTCATGTCTGCTTTCAATATTTTTCTTTTGTCGTGTGCTGTCATTGTCCAGATGTGGCACAGGGATAGCGTAATAATAATCTTGAATAATGCAACTTTAGCTTCTATATTTACATTCTATTTCTTGACAATACGTGTCATCTGTCCTAGGATCTGCTATGTTTTGTTGCATTTAGTTTGTATATCTTTATTGTTTTTCCCTTCACCCGATATAATGATTCATAAATAAGTGAACTCATTTACCTGTTTAATGTGTTTATTATCGATGGATGTAATGTTATTTCCTTATTTCTCTTCTATTGCCATTGTTTTTTTAATTAATATGTATTAAACATGTTTTCTTATTCCACTATTCAAAAACATTAAAGGCGCGTTTTTGAGTTAGTTTATAAAAGATATTTCCTAAGTGGACATCATTCAACCTATCGACTGTGCCCGCCTGGTAATTAACTTTCCGTGGTTACCTGAAATGCACTCACCTCATAATTCGTGACGGCATGAAATGGATCAATGTCAAAACAACACGTTTTGCCATAACCTGTGGCAGGTTCATGAGAATCCCGTAAATCTTAATAAGCACAAAACTATCTGACCATATTACTGAATGTCTATAAAAGATTGACGGTTTTCGAAAAAAAAAATCAGTAGACAATTCAACATGCAGATATGGTTCATCTCGCTACAGAACAACGATACATCATCATTCTACAACGATACATAATTATTATACAACGATACATCATTATTGTGCGCTTGAAGATTGGACAATCACAAAATGTAGTGTCCAGACAATATAATGTGATTAGAAGCATCATTAATCTCCGTTCAAGACGATTTCAACAAATTGGTATCAGCGGCAGATCCACTTCGTATTGGAAGACACATTGTCACAACAACTGCTGAAGAACGCTTCCAACGGCTGCGCCATCTCATGATTCGATTTCCATCTGCATC
Source organism: Meghimatium bilineatum (assembly GCA_034231615.1). Classification (NCBI taxonomy): domain Eukaryota; kingdom Metazoa; phylum Mollusca; class Gastropoda; order Stylommatophora; family Philomycidae; genus Meghimatium; species Meghimatium bilineatum. The sequence continues at coordinate 39,099,053 of CM067322.1, forward strand.
CTCTACAGTCCAATAATGCTTGTCGAATGTCAGATAAAACTCACAGGACTCGACTGAACAACGTTGGTCTTTTGGCTAAATCCGTATAGAGGTACTGTTCTTACAGACAGTCATCGCCAGAATCGACTACAGTAGGCAAACCAGCATCGTAAATGGACCTTTGGGAATGATTGCAGACGGGTTTGGTTTAGCGATGAATAATTTTTTTGTGTGCTCCAAAAAGCGACACGATAGACAGAAACGAATTTAACGCAGAGTCTGTGAGCGTTACCACCAGAACTGTGTTGTTGAGGATCCTCCATATGGTAGAAGAGGTGTACTGATGTGGGGGGGGGGCGATCTAGGTAAGAAGTGATCTGGTAAAAATAAAGGACGCCGAAATGTCGAACGATACGTAGATGAAATTGTTCGTGTTACCGTGCATCCAATATTGGGTCCACGAGGGTCGATCTTTCAGCTGTATATCGCTCTACCTTATGTGACAGAACCAACAACCTAGTATCTCGCTGATAAAATAGTCCAGACCATTCTGTGGCCAGACGTGTCATGAGAACATCATAAAACTCAGCAGAAGACTCCGCCAGTGATACATGGCTCCAACCAATCTCTGACAGTGGTATATTGCACTGCGGGAAGAGTGAGCAGTCATCCACACCAACAGATCCAATACCCAATCGGATCAATGTCACGCAGTCTAGTGGAGGCTGTACATCTGACTGAAAAGGAGACACCAGTCATAAAAAATAACATACTAAACCAAAATTAATGAACACCAATTGATTGTTAACGTATGAAATGTACCTCATGTCACGGCTGAAACATTAATTCAGTAAAAAACGGTTTGTACACGTTTGAAATGTGGTGTTGATTAGCACTGCAATAATGCTGCGTTTTTCAACAATATATATATGTGTGTGTGTGTGTGTTTGTTTGTTTGTTTGAGAACCCCAGGAATTACGAGCGATTAGCTCTTGCTTCCTATGTGCAGTGGAGAGGTTTATGAGCTTTCTTTCATACCCAGGAGGCGTCTCCTTTCGGCTTGTTGCAATGCCTCCTGGAGGAGCCTTCTACTCAGGAGGGGTATAAGAGACGGGACGAGACTTGGCGAGCTGATACTTTGCTTGGGTCATCTATTTCTTGTCTATCCTCTAACGAGTCGCTTCGCAGCCAGCGAACCTTGTGTAGGAAGACCATTCCATTACCACCCTTTGTGCCCTTATTATCTACTTATATATATATATAAGATAACGAAAAAGATAGATATACAACTTCAGGGACATCTTGAGCAAACACGGTCATTTCACAGCCCATGCCACATCTCTGGCCCTAAAACAAACGCTCGAACTCTAATGAACCCTACGCTTATAGGCAAGATTGGATAACAAACCACCTTGGGAAAGACAATTGGCAATAGACTAAAACTGTTAATCGAGTGCATATGTTTTGATATGTTTTCTAATGAGTTTCAATGTGATCGACATTAGCACCACATCATGGCCAATACCGATCTACGTTCCTGAATGTTTGCGTAAAGTCTTTACTTTGTGTTTGTTAGACTTGAATTATTTGAATACAGTATTGACATCGATGCTATTGTTTAAATCTGCGTTTGGATAATTGTATGTCGTTCTTCTGAAAAGCGTATATAGAAATAGTGTATTTGTAAGAATTAGTATAATTATACTGGCAAATAATAATAGTCAATGTTCTACATTCATTCGTATTTCTTGTATTTCAATACATTGATACTATTCACCAGATCTTTCTATTGCATTGCGGTTCGCTAAAAACATTAATATGTCAGTTTTATTCTAGAGGTTCTGGTGACTGCATTACCAGAACGTTGACCTCCACTATGTGTATCGTTTCAACGCTCTGGTGTAACCAAATTTGACTAACATCCACGGATCAAAGAAACGTACACAACCATAAGAGGTACATTTCCATTAACCACCAAATACCTTATAATAAAAAAAACCGGGTTGTGACTTCTCGCCTTACACGACACTCTTCAAGTCGAATCAGCTGTAAATGAGTACCTCACGCATGAGCTTTTTTAGGTAAACACAGCAAGGAAAGAAATTGACTAACCGCATCTAATTATTGCTGCGGCTTATTACATGAGTTATCTTCATCCCAACTGAAGGTTGCTGCCATGGGACCTACATTTACTACCCTTTATGTTGTGTTCTTTGGTTTCATATGTCTATTGTTTATTTCATCTCCTTCAAGTCGGTAGTTGAGGAATCAATCAATCAATAAACCCATAACCCTTCAGGGTCGTAGGGGTACCATATTGGATGCTTCAGCACACAGAGTCCTCCAGCGAATTCTATCCTCAGCGATGCGGATGAGTGTGGAAATATCTAACCCTGTCCTTTCCTTGATGTTGTCTGTCCATGTCTTTATTTGTCCTCCTCTTCTTCTTCCATCCTCGACAGTTCCCTGCAGTATTGTTTTTGACAAGGAATCGTGCCTGCATACATTTCCGAACCATGCTAGTTTTCGTCGTTTCACTATTGAAAGCAATGGCTCCTGGACACCTGCACACATCTCTACTTTATTTCTTACGTACACATTGGTCTTATGTTCCCTATAGGAAATTCGTAGATTTCTTCTGTAGCATTTAAACTCGAAAGCCTGTAATCTTCTCTCCATGTCCGCAGTGAGTGTCCAACTCTCATAACCATACAACACAACAGAACGCACCAGCGACCTATACAGTTTGCTTTTTTACAGTTGAGGAATAAATGTGATTGATTGTGATGTGTTTGTGTCTAGCTGCTACATGCACTGCAATGCATCTAATACTATAGAGATGTTGCTAATGATGTTGTTTACTATATCTTTGTGTACAAAGAATGCCACCCTGTGTAATTGTGCAGTGATATACCTACGTATGTTGACATATAATTTATATTAACAAAGTCAATGTTACGAGAAGTTAATTCCGGCAATATTGTGATTTCCCTGTTCATGCTAACATTACATTACTTTATCGCACACTTAATTGATCAAACTGATACTTTCAGTATACAGTATAATACACAAACTTGACGTTTGAAATCATCCATTAATCAAAGTAAATATTGGTTATTCAGGAACGAAATGTACATATGAGATATTGAAACCTCATGATGGCTATAGCAGTGACACTAACCTCTAACAATAGAAGTATAATTTTAGCAAACTCATCATTAATTTTACTTAGGTTGTTATTTTAACAATGAATACATGAACTATACACAATTGATATATTTGACATACACTAAATACATTAACAACCACCAATTATACTTTTTAAAATTTGATGACTGTCAATCATATTTGCACAATACCGTTTTGTATGTTTATTATCTAATGGTATTTTTGATTTAGCACTTTATAACAAGTTTTCTGAATTAATATAACAGAAACCAACAATATTACATTGCATAATGTAGTATGGCTTTTTCTAAGGGAAATATAAGTACTACAGAGTTAGAGTCACTTGATGGCAGTTCACTTATCAGTGACGAGAGTCAGTATAGTAGATTAAGTAAAGAGGTCATAGATATATTCTACTGGGTGATATTCACATCACTATGTCAATCAACATGCATTTTTGGCATCGCGACCAACATCATCAACATCATATGTTTTGTCAAACAAGGTTTTCAAGATCCGGTCAACGTCAGCTTTTTAGGTTTACACTTAATTATTTGTTATGTTCTCAGTGTTTGTTTGTTCGAGAACCCCTGGAAATGCGAGAAATTTGCTCTTAATATATATGTGTAGTGTGATGGTTTTTCTGAGCTTTCTTTCATACCTAGGAGTTTTCAGCTTTAGGTTTAGTGCAATGCCTACTGAAAGAAACTTTTACTCAGACGGGGTCTATAACTGTATAGACGACATTCTACTAAGCTTCCATAAGTGAGCCTCAATATAACGGCATGTTATCTACTAATTTTTTCTGTTGCAATTGTGGCTTGTCTACTGGACCATTGTGAGACCCACAGACGCAGCCGCATGTGTGTTATATTATGTTCTTCATATACGAATATATCTGTACACATCGTTGTATGTTATTGTAGTAGATCACAATAAACGTGATTAAATGACATCCCTAACAACGGGCAATATGGTTGGATGTCTGAATCGGTTGGTGTCATTTGAAGTTAGTGATTATATCCATGTTTTGGCAACACCATTCTAAGAGTTCTCATAAGGAACTCGATTCTTTAGAGTGGTCATACAGTGGTGCGCCATTCAGGATCATCTCTAGAAAATTGACATTGATATGACGCCAGACAGGAAACCAGAGTGCATAGTATGTGCGCCATATATACTCAACATGCACGTAATCATTTAACATTCACTCAGTGAACAGTAATACGCTCTACTCATAGAGATCATGAAAATATATTCCCACCATTAACACATTCACTTTTCTCTGCGTTATACTCTCCATGGCTTTTTCTTTGGTGCCGAAGTCAACAGTACAATACATATTACCACAAGTGTATTAGGTTTGTTGGTTGGTTGCCGAACCCTCGGTCAATGGGCTCATGCCCTTTGACACAATGCCATTAAATTTGGCGATTATATATATTGCTGGGAAGGCTCTGAATTTTCGGCCCTCCTCGGACCACAGGATAACTATCACACCACCAGGAAGGTAGATTTCAACCTATGCACGGCTCCTAGCTACTTCAGCCAATATAGAGTTCACGGTGCTCATTCCCCGCCTCCAATTGAAAAGTAGTTAAGCTGAACTTCTCTTTTGCTCCAGGCATGCAACCATATGTTCAAGTCAATAGGATTGTCACGTCATGAGTCACTGTACCTCTATGATGGTCCTCAGCCATAGGAATACAAATAGTGCTGTCAGTTCCACCCAGTGTTGCACAGTACATCTCTGGTTCCCTCCCAACTACAGAGGGGGCACGGTGTATTTGATAAATTGCGCTACAACGTGTGGGAATGATACGCTATCAACATTTCTACAAAAGTAGATGCATATCTCGCTTTACTGCTCTGTATGATAATATACTATTGTGATGCACGGCCACTATCACTAAGAAATGCCAGAATGTTAAATTATTTCACACAGTTTACGGTCACAGACGTCGCAGAATGAAGTTGCAAGAGAGAGTATCTGATATTAATATTATATAGAGTCAACATCTTTACAAGGCTAAAGAAAAATCAAACTGAGATTGGACAGGCTTATTTTCCGCGTATGTCTGTTATACCACAACAGGTGATGTATATTGAGCCCCTAAAGTGAAAGTAATCTAAAACACAAACAAATCTAGTTATATAAATGTCTATTTCCGTAGATCTTTACTTTTTGAGTGATTATTGACTCCTTGAACAGTGCGTAGAAGGACCATATTTGGCTTTTTTATAGTTTTCATTTGTCAACCCGTGGCGTTCGCTGAAAAACTTAGATGTTCTCCTATGCTCCGGCAAAGCTGAACATTGTTATGATTGGGTGACATCCTTTCATCTTACCCGTGGAGCAATTATCTAACGAATGTAAATAACTTATTTCGGCTAGGTCTACTGAGTAATATAATTTAGTATGGTTTCATTTGTATCGGTGTTTACTCTGTTTCGTTCAAAGTTTAGGATATATAAAATGTTTTCTATTGTGTCCACTTGCGTTTCTGTTATTTATTTTGGTAATTCAATCTATAACGTTAACCGTTTCGATTTCACACATGTCTTCTGAATGTTAAATGTGAACAATTAGAAATGTGACATTACCCACTATTCATAAATAATATATCTTGGGCACGGAACAAACTGTTACGATAGTGATGTTGATAACCGTGTCCCACCTTTGTAAGCGAAGATGAGCATGACATGAATAACAATAAATGTGATGAACAAGTAGAAAATCAACAACACATTTGTGATTGTCAAATTTAGTGTGTGAGTTCGTAGATGATCAGTCCGATTCGTGCCAAGAAAGTTCTACTGCAGTACATGCAAGAGTGTAGTGGGTTTGAGTAGGAAAGTTTTCGGATTTGTCCTTTCGCTTTCATCGCTTGTAAATTGCCCACATTGTTTTTTTTTTCAGATGTAGTGATGCCAGCAGTGATCTCGGTGTGCCAAACTGAACGATCCAGGGCTGCAGTCTCCAAGGAGCTAGGGCCGATACTGCAGTGCTTGAGAGAGTTATTTAACTGATCCTTGTAGCGCTTTTTATGCCCGCCGCTTGACCGTTTACCATATCAGAGCTCCTCCTAGAATAATCTCTGTGGAAGACGCTTGTCTGGAATGCTGACGATGTGGTCAGACCAGCAGAGTTAGGACCTAGTCCTCAGGGCATGGATGCTTTGCAGACGGGACTTTTAAATGATTTCTGTGTTTAGTATACGATCCTGCCAACGTACCCCAATGAGGTATCGTAAGTACCGAAGATGAAAACATCCCTATCTGAAGACGTCCTGGATGACGCAGCATAAAGCAGTGTTGGTAGAACCACTGTGCGGTACACGGCAAACGCAGTTGTCAAACTGAGACTACGTCTGATCAAGACGTTCGCAAGAAGACTCTCAAATGCCGCACTGCGCGAGTTATAACAGCGCAACATCCTCGTCCATGCCAAAGTTTGCGATAGGGTACTGCCGAGATTTACGAACTTATTGGCATTATTGAGTTCTTATCCCTTAACTGTGCTTATTGGTTCTGTGTAGGGGATACTTGGACCTGGGATGCATTACTAATGTCTTCGCTGTGCTGATGGTGAGACCGAACGCATCACTAGCCAATGAAAAGATGTCCATGTTGTCCTGCATGTCTTTCAGGTTGGTAGCGTTTAGTGCACAATCGTCAGTGAACAAGAGGTCGCGTACAATGTACGTCTTAGTTTTCGTTTTGACCCTCAATCTACTAAGATTAAAGAGCCATCCATCAGCTATATAGCGAAAGCAAATACCTGCACCTGTTTTTTTTGGAAGGCAGCATTTAACATGACAGAGAACACCACGCAGAAAAGCACCGCAGTCAGGACGCAATCATGTTTGACACCGTTAGTTACTGGAAGCGGGTTTGGGTTTGTGCCGTCATCTTGCACATATGCTGTCATACCATCATAGAATTGGCGAACCTTTTTGGTAAATTTACAGCACATTGAAATTTGGCCATGATCCTCCATACTCCGTGGTCCAGAAAGTAATGGGAATAGTGCGCCTGAATTATGTATCGTTATAATCTGTGGTTATAGCTTTTTGGGAACATGCTACAGTAGTGTATTTGAAAAATTCGAAGAATAATATTTGCATGAATTCAATTTTACGGGTTTTTTTTTAAATTCTCACCCGCACAATGCCTGGTATTGCGTCTAGTAAAGTATGTACTGACACATTGTATTAATTTGTATATCATAAATTCAGTTTAAAACGATACGTATTGCATACATTGCAAATATCAAGTATTCTTAAATTAAATAACAGTTACCTACGCTTAAACAACTACAATTCTTCAGCATTTGCCATCCCACAGTTATCTCGTTATTTTCAGACTAGACATAGGACATCCGCATTGCTTCGGTCGTTAGAAACCGTTAAATTCATATCGTTTAGCTAGATTCAATAGTAGAAAAGTATACGTAAATTGATATACAATTTAACAAAATGTTACGAAAGTAAAAATATTTCAGTTTTATTTGTACATGATTATAGTCAGGTTAACACACATTGTATTTCTTCTTTTCTCTATATTGGTCCGTTAACCAGGTAAATCTGACCACTCTATATAAAATAAAACTTGTGTTATGTGGTTAAATTATACAATAGCAAGTTTTCTGCATCTGTTTATGTACGTATCTAGTCAATTTCATGTGTGTGTTTGCAGGTTTGGCATTGTCTGATATAGGCTGTCTTCTGACAATGACTGTAGGAAATGTCTGTTTTACACCAGCGATTAGAGATGCAGATTTACCTTTCGATGCTACTGAGTTTTCATATCTGACTGGTGGAATATCACATACTACCTTCACTAGAATAACTGGGTGGTATACAGCATTGATCACCTTAGAGAGATGTTTATGTATAACTGCTCCTCTGAAGGTTCGTATCTTTGCTGTGTTTGTTTGCATGCTGTGATCGCCAATGATTTTTTAAATAAATGTGTATGTTCCTTTGGAGCAACAGTGGAGTTTATTATAAGTGACTTATTTCATGATCAGTGCGCAAGGTTTTGAGAAGACATACTATTCAGAGGAAATAATGGGGACAGACGATTCGTATAATACGAATATGTACCTGCAGAAATGTATATAACTGCATTAATATACAGAGATAACATTTCATTATTGCGTGTTCCCTGTTAAAGATTGAAGGGAGACTTTTTGGCAGTGAAAATAATTACCGCTGTGCCATAGATGTCGCTTCGACACGTACAGGAGGAAGATTTATTGCACATCTGAAAGACAAAAATACTTATGCAACGTGGATTGAAAGTGGACCGGAGGCTTCCGAGACAAGTGTTTTAGCCATACGACCAAGCGCTCCATAGCTAAATAAAAGCAAGGAATAACTGCGAGATAGCGACGCCACAATATCGTAGGTTTGTAAACAACAATTTCTGTCATTTTCTTTTGTAATTATATGTTCCAGACAGCACGTTGAGAATACGGGTGATGACAGGATAAGCGTTTAATACAGTTTCAACAATAACGTTGATAAGTGTATCAAAATGTAAAATTATGTCCAAAACAAAATAACAACATGGAAATGCTTGTTACATCAGCAGTCTGCTGTGACTTTAAAATTTCATAGTTAGTCCCTATGTGTATCTAGAGGTTTTTGACACGTCTCATTTAAGGATGACATTTGGAGATTACATTCAAACGAAGAAATATCACGCGCTATGTACTAGAACATACACATACATACACAGTGCGATTATGGCAATGCTACTGTGAAGGATTGTTACAAAGAATAATTTCATGTTTTGATCACGGGAGGAGAATCACAGGTCAGTGGGCAGGGAATGGCGCGCAAAGTCATTTAGTCCAGCTGTGAAGTCTTGAAGCCTTGCTCCGGTCCGTATAATGCAAATATGAGCATGCCCGAATCCAATAAAACTATATTTCTATATTTCCATTGGAACATAAATATATTTTAATAGTTGTATATGTCCGACACTTTGGCGATCAAATGATGATGCGACACATTAGCTAATGACGAGATGGCAAGCAATAACCGCTGTTCAACCATAACGAGTAATAACTACTGTTCAACCATAACGAGTAATAACTAATACTCAACGACAACGAGTAATAACTAATGCTTAACTAGATGTTCACGATAGTTTAATAGCAGAATAATTTGACAAGCTAAAGGAACGTCTGCCATTGAACGTCATAATCCGCCCTACACGATGTGAATGCTTGTTTGAGATACACGTGTTATCAATGAAAATCATGAGAGAGCTTTTGATACAATAAGTGACAGTGACACGTGGAATAATGTTACACATCTTAGCTACACCATTAAATCTGACACCAGTTTATATAGCATGCAATCGGCATCATCATTTTAATATTGTGCCAAACGTGGCACACAGGTCAGATGTCATAACTCTGCATACCTGTCGATGAACAGCCAGCTGTACCAAATCATTCATTTTCATACAAGTTGTTGTGATTTCTTTTTCGATATTTCTTTTCGGTGTTGATTTTGGTCTTTCCCTTATTGCATGCAATGCTACTTCCAATTACCATCATGATCAAGTGGTGTCTCCGCAATAAAGATTGCCTGCAATAGACATCCGGCATCCCCTATTGCTTGTCTTGGCTCTGTCAGGATATAACCTTTCCTTGTCTTATGTTACTTCCAATTATAGAGTGTATCAAACTTTTGATATTTATCAAAGCTCTGTTTAAAATGTGTGTGTTGGAGTCTTTCTAGAGACGTAGGCGAAAGAAATAAACTGCACTGAGAACAAAAACTTCGACTGCAGTCGAAATGATATGTAACAGCTGCAGTTGGGATATCATATGTGCCACCTAACATCATTCGCGTAATTAAGAGGGAATCAGCTACAACAATATTAGTGATATTAGTTAATCAAATATTACACATGAATGTCCCGTTTGATAATATTATATTTATCAATTTCGCTAAGGAGACGACACGTAATAATACTATCTGCAAGACCCACGGCGTGTGATTTAAGAATGCAAATGGCTCGTGAAAGGACATGGATACAATAGATGGACAGTACTAGCAGCCTTACATCAAACAACATCTTCCGCCGAAGACTGATGTGTCGGACCATTGGCGCAAATAAAACGGCGACACAACGCATTTCCATTCTCTGGACAACATCCTGCTGGAAATCTAGTATGACAATGGTCCTGCTACAAGAGAATTCAGCTGGAGTTTGAGAATGAACGCTGAAGAAGAAGAAGAAGAATCAACATCTTCTTCGTCTTTCGTTCATTTGAAACATGTCTATATCTGTACTTCTGTCTCCTGAATAAAATCATCAATCAACAAGTCATGTGCATAGTGCTGTAGACTTGAAATAATTGCTGCTGGATAAGTGCTAAGACACGCACATATATAAATGCTTACTTATAGTCATAAGTGCATTTCTTTAATTAACCAAAATAAATGATTATTTTGGCATTATACCAGCACAGAAAGTTATGAATTATATTTTTTCTTTCATACACAAATATAGTTAATATCACTATCAGTATTCTAAAAACAGACTTTTTCACATAATGTTATCACATCGTCCTCAGGTAAAGACTATAATCACTTCTAGACGGATGGCAATCCTCTTTGTATTTATCTTCATTATTCTCATCGTCAGCGTAGCCCCTGTTTATGCTGTCAATAGATTGGACATGAAATTTTTCCCTGAGAGAAACAAAACTCTACTTGGTCTTTATTACACGGAAAACAGTGAGACCGTTGAGAGATTTTCATTTGCAGTAAATAACATTTTTCTTCCATTCACAGCTTTTGTGATAATCATTACCTGTACTGTGGTACTGGTAGTTATGCTACGTAAAACAACCAAGTGGAGACAAACTTCTACATTAGCAACTCAAGTGGACAGTATTTCTAATCGCAATCAGAGAGTTGCTAAAATGGTGGTTATGATTTCTACACTCTTTATTGCGTGTTATATTCCAATCATGATAACCTTCATAGCCATGTGCTTAGTTCCTGGGTTTTCTCATTATGGCGTGTATAAGGAATTACTGTTTATCATTGCTGGTGTTGGTTTTATATTGGAAACAGTGAATTCATCCGTGAACATGTTTATTTATTATCACATGAGCAGTAGGTATAGGTTTATATTCCATCAACTTTTCTCCTGGATGAACTGCGTTTCATAAACCTAATATTTAATATGAAGTATATGCAGTCACTGCCAGTAAAAAAATGGAGTAGGAAATAAAAGTTTTTTCTTAGCGAAATATTCCTTAAATGGATTTCCTCCTGACAGCATAGGCAAACTACATGACTAATGTGCCTAGAATTATGCATCAAGAAATTTGTAGTGCATGTGATGAGAAAATTACAACTTGATATTTAGTAACCACGGGAAGGATGGCGTCAGAACCGGCTTCAGAACAACACACATGTTTGTTTTAAAGAATGGCATAGTAAGCAGTTGATGTTGCTTCTTTATAAAATACTAGTGACAATTTTATCAATAACAAGTAATCTCAACCATAGCTGCTGAAAAATTACTGAATGTGTGAATGCCATAAAATGTCATTTTGTAATTTGTAAATATGTGGTTCTACTTCTTGACTAGCGAAACAATGTATTCTCATAATTAATAATGAAATCATACATAGCTTGCTATAAGTTGTTGCTGGCAGATACAACTTTATGGTACAAAGGGTTCTTAAATGTTCGTGTGCATGTTCATGGTTAGCAGATATTCAAGTTACTGAATGCCCATCCTTGTTGCACACCCTGAAAGCATAGTACTTCGAAGCTCGTGGGATGCAGTCTGGCTAACAGTTTCTGGATCGTATGTGGAGAGTGTAGATTGACAATACCCGAAAAGTGTATCCACATGACAAGCACGACCTCTGAAAGAAACCTCTTACAGCCAAAATTATATTGCCTCAATCTAAGAGAGTATCTGACATTAACTGCTTGGATGTCGTATACGACACTCATGAACATTGAGATTAGGAAGCAAGTCTTAGAAGAAGTATTACTAACTTATCGAGTAGAATGAAAGAACAACAGCACTTCGCTAAAAGTCAGCGCCATGTGCAAATATAATGGCGAAAATGCTTATAGGAAATCGTAACTAAAACAATGCTCATCTCGAGAACATACTTGTTTCATATTCACGAAGAATGCCGCATGAAGAAAAAACAACCCCGTAACAGGAAATTTCACCTGTTGCCTCTAAATGTATGTAGAGATTCAGACTTGACGAGATTTTCATAATGTCGATAATGAAACCTTGGATAAGAACGAAGAAACTTATGTCTAACTCTACACTAGTTTTTTTTTATTTTTTACTATACTGGAACCATGCATATGCATTCAGTATCCAGTGATACATATGTAATGTGTGTAACTATGTGATACACGTTTACAGGCAGCGGAATACTTCAAGCGAGTTAGACGTATCGAACCTAGTATAAATACTAGATTACCGCATCCTCGGAGACTACCAGCGAGCGTTATGTTTTGATATGTAATTTTCAAGGAAGCAGTAGTTGATAAACCATAATCACGTAGAGACAGCGCGCATTTATTGCTAGCTATAGATATATAATGAATGTCACAGACTATGGAACCACACGTAAATTAAAAACATGCCGAAAACGGATTTTTCACCAGAATGTGAATGGGAATGATCTCAACATGGTTCTTGATTTATTTATTTTAATTATCGAGAAAACTTTACACACTGGCAAGCAAAACCTGATTTTTCACTGTAAGGTGAAAAGTATCGCAACTTTTGATGTGAAATTAGCAGTACTGGTTACTCTTCGGCGAAAATCTCAACAATTTTCGCGTTTCTTATCAGAGAACTGACGTGGAAGAAGAAGTTCCTCCTGTGGCTAGGGATTTGCTATCACATTTCCTCTGGCTATTGAAAGGTCTATAATTCATTGACGAACGAATTCTTTATTGTGGTTACTTTTTACGTGTGGCGCATGGCCTAGAGGTTGAAACGTGGATTTCACACCCGTGAGGTACAAATTTTGATCCCCGGTAAAGACTGGGTTTTTTTCTAACAGGGGATAATTGAAAAAAACTCACATAGACATGACGTGGCGAAAGCAAGAGAAGTTGGCCTTTGTCACACAGCTACAAAATCCTACTTGTAATTCCTCAACGGAAAAAAATTCAGTACTTGACAGTTTGTATTAGTTACGATAAAAGTGACTTTATGCCCTTCAGTGTAAGAAGTTTGAATTACAGAGTATATTCGGAGATTTTCGTCTGTCAGAATCTATATTCTACCTCCGTATATGTTGATCACAGCAGAAAAAGAGTTGCATTTTAGATTTTACATAGGTCATATATACTGACAGACTAGAGTGATGATGACACATGGTGTTGGTACGCTTACCTCACACCTAGACATTATAGTTGTATTCTAGCTAACAGATAGTGTACCCTTAGTCTTTAGTTGAATTGTTCCAACCTAACGTGTATACAATGGTATTATTTTCCATTGGTTGAATGTGAAAGATCTCAACGTGGTATTTGAATTTATTTTTTGAATTAACGACAACATGCAACACAAGCAGAACTTCACATATTAGTAACGCGATGGAAGCAGTGAGTAGAGATAGTGTTACCTACCGTGTATGAAGAACAAGTTAAGCTTATGTGTTTATGGATTGGAATCGGTTGTCTCAGTCAATAGCTGCTAGAATGACCCATATATGGTGACAATTGATATATCTCGTTGACTAAGGAGAGTACATCTCAATATGCTTAACTACTTACACTCAAGGTTAGGCGTTCAGTCTCAAACATATGCAAATTAGCAGCGTCTACGCCAGAGAACTACCGGTAGTGACGTCCGTTGATGGAGGGTGTGTCTATAATGAGGTCTGGCTCATTACGTCGATCATTGGATCAACTAACATCGTAAAGTCCAGATCGACTTGTGTAACAGTATAGATTAAAACTAATTGCAGGACAAATAGGTCTCCAAATTAATTCAGCGAAAACAAATATTATGGACTTCACTAATTCACCTAACGAAATTACTTTAAATGGACAACAACTTGAAAAAGTACATAAATTCTCCTATCTTGGAAGAAAATTAACACTCGTCGGTGATGTCATGCCAGACATTACAACTCGCATTGCCCTAGCATCAAGTGCATTTAACAGACTGTCTAATATCTGGAATTCAAAGTCAATCAGCACACGCACGAAAATGCGCTTATTTAATTCCTGCGTTATTCTGGTGTTATCATATGGATGTGAGAGCTGGAAAAGCTCTTTATCTTCAGAAAAGAAATTATTCAGTTTCGAGAACACATGTCTTCGTAGGATAACTAACACCCATTGGAGTGAATTCAAATCTAATGATAAAATCAGAGAAGAGACACATCAAAATTTCATCACAGATGTTATCAGAAAACACCGTTGGTCCTACATCGGGCATGTCCTACGCGCAGACACCAACATAATACCCCACCAACCACTTGAATGGATACCTACAGGCAAAAGAGCAAGGGGTAGACCAAAATAAACACTCAGAAGAACAATACTTAGAGAAAGTAAAACAACCATTATTCATACTATTCAAGAACTGCACAGAATAGCTTTGAACAGACATAATTGGAGAGATCTGACCTCTGCGCTTCAGCGCATAAGGAAAAAAAATGAAGCCAGAGAACTTTCTGTTTGTCTCGTAGAATACAGACTGCCTAATATATATGTCCTCATAATGCGTACCCACGCAATGTGTCATCATCTATACGGTATATCAGTGCCTGCGACCTATGGGAAACATTGACGATAGCATGGGGTCAACATGAGTTACATACCAGATGTAACTAATCTTTCACCGCCGCCGACCGCAAAGCGCGTAGGCTAACCTAGACTACGCGAAGTGTACTTCCGTACAAATATGATTCTGACGTGTTCCAAAATATCACAACGTACTACCAGTCTTTTACACCTACTGTTGCTTCAAGACGTATGCAAATGACTTCCTCAGTTACCTATTTTTCCAGAACCAATAATATGATAAAACCATTAGGCGCCGGTGTTAACGCAGTGACTGTATCATCAGTTAAGAAACCTCTTATCCAGATTCGTTGATACCATGGTGATACACACATAACGTATCCAACTTGAACATGCATCAAAATGATTTAGCAAATCTGTTTAGACCTCGTCAAACTATGATATGTTATTGTGAAAAAAATGGATAGAGTGTGTGTTGTTTTGCCACAACACCCGATTTAACTCCTCCAATCAGAAACTCATATGTCGATTCAAACACCGGTACTACCACAACCAACATGTATACAAGTAACAATCAGTAGTTTGGTATCCTAGAAATGTTTATCACAACCGACTATGAACCTGACTATGTACCTGAGACGCATGCGTCAACACTAACTAACAACACGGAAGAACAGACACAGATGAAACTGATACCTGCCAAGAGACATAGAATATAGCCGGATGTGGCTCCTTTTTATAAACAGACAAGTATACCATGAACATTCTTTTTGTTTCTTATTTACTTTGAAAAATGTACGCGAATAATAAATAAAACCTGTTTTACAAATCTGGAAAAATATGTTTGCTAAGTATTTTTGTTGTTGTTGTATATGAGAATTGTCTTTTTCCCTGAGCTATATGTTTTGTGACTTGTTACAAAGACCCTTTCGCAAACTATAGGGACCAATGTTTACCCGCAGGTCAAGAATATCAACTTAACCCAGAACATAAATTTATCTACAGGGTAGCAAAACCAGCTAAACTCCAGACCACAGGGGTTAAAAGTTATCCGTAGGTAAAGATTATCAGATCATTCCAGATAGAGAAAGATTAGACCAGAATCCAAGCCATGTTCAGATAATGTTTAAGATAACGCTTGGATGATAGTGTCGAATTTTAATTCGTTATGGTCTGTGGTGCTAAGTGATGTATACATGTGTGTGGTGAAAACGTGTGTTAATATGGCACGAAATCTTAGAAACGGAGCAAAATCCAAAAGTGACCTGTCTATAAAGTGTTATATATAGTGCAAGCCGTTAACAGCTGTTTACAAGATCATATTCCCATTCTCGTTAAAGAATCAGAAAAAAATTAATTTAATGATCATAAAGTTTCATCAATAGAGGTAGCCTGACACGACCTCGGTAAGAACTCAAAAAGCGTGAAGTCATTTGACGCTGAATATTTTCTTCTTTTCTTATTTTATTCAAAAAATAAAATGTTATATTTGAAATGGTCTATGTATTTATAAATAAAATATGTATTACATATGAGAAGAATATGGTTGTCGTGTTGCTTTCTGGTTCGTGCTCGGCTACACTGTGTTGTATTAAACATTTGTTGTGGTATACGTATTGTGTTATTGTGTACCCCTGAAGATAAGGCGGTACCACGTTCAGCCGAGTACGGGATATTAGCACTGGATATAAACACGGATTATCAGCAAGGAATATCGCCTGGGTATATTAACCATTAACAGTGGTTATTTGCAATTTTATATTTACATTAGCATGACCCTAACTGGCGTAGTAATATCCTAGGAATAAAAAGTAACAAGACAAAATAGTCCTTGTCCGTGGATGGTTCTTCTAGTTGTGAAACGTGCTAAATTATGATTGGCAACAACTAAAAAATTATCAAACGTGTTATGATGTTAGTGAGACAGTGTTAAACTGTTCTTTAGTAAAGTTTGATACTTTAGAAGACGGATAAAACATGCCGTTTGGTATATACCCATATGGTAATTTGAGTCATGCTGGCACATAACAGTGGTACAATTTGCCACTGTAAGAATAGAGAAGAACCAATTAGTGCCTTTGGTCGTATCGAAAAGTGATAAAAGTAAGTTTCTTAGTTGTCAAAAGTGGTACATGATGGACAACCACGGATAAAAACATATCAAATGGTTCTGGTGCAGTTGTCAGTTGTGGAAAATGACAACTGGCGACGAAATAAAAATAAAAGCATGGCACATACTGTATGTTAGTAAGAAGGTGCGGAAATGCACATTCGTATGGTATGCTAATTTAGACAGCTGAAAAACAAGCCGTGTATCGAATGGAAATATCCTCTGTTGGTTCATGAACGCAGGACCATAAGTACCCGCAACTACAGAAAACAGAAAATTAGAATCTTTGGTCATGTGGAAAACGGTTAAAATTGATTTATCTAGTTGTAAAGACCATTAACTGACGAACAAACACAACTAAATAACTTGTCAAAAGCTTTATGATGTCAGTAAAAAAGAGCTGAAATACACTTTCGAATTACCTGCTATTTTAGAAAACTGATGAAACAAGATGTTTGCTGTATGGGAATACGCCTGTTGAGTTATAAAAGTGGGGAACTCGCACCTGCAAAGACAGAAAAGATACAACTAGTATCTTTGGTCATGTGGAAAAATGTTACAAATCATCTGTCAGTTGTAAAAATTGTTAATTGGCGAAGAAACACAACTAAAAACCTGATAAACCTGTACAGAAAAGAGACAAATACTACCTTTGATCATATGACAAATTGGCAAAAGTGTTTTATTTCAGTGTGCAAATTGAAAACTGGCGACTGAATACATATAAAAACATGCCGAATGCTTTATGTTGTTAGTAAGAACGTGCGGACATACGTTTTCGTGTGGTATGTTACTTTAGAAAACTTATGATCCATCAGCCCATGGGCTCATGCCATATTACCCATAGAAAACTGACAAAACAAGATTTTTAACGTTTGAAAATACCATCTTTTGTGACATAAAGTGATGATGCCCGTACGTGCAAGTATATAAAAGAGCCAAATAGTGTCTTTGGTCATGTGGAAATGTGTTAAGATATTAGTTTAGTTGTGAAAATCACTAAATGACGAAGAAACACAACTAAACAATCTGCCAAATATTTTATGTTATTAGTAAGAAAGAGCTGAATTACACTTTCGCATGGGCGGCTAATTTAGAAAACTGATTAAACAAGAAGTGTTCTATATTTATGTCTGATTCTGTTTCTATTAAAAATATTAAAAGTGTGTGTTTGAACTATGTTACAATGCTGGTTGTAAACCGGATACTGTTATGTGATGGCAACTTGAAAAAATGCAACTATTTAGATTTAAAACTTATAAATATGTTGAAAAACGGGCTTCTAAGCTATGTAGGACAAAGAAAAGGTAAATTTGTTGTTCGTAGTCGAAAAAAATTTCATGGCGTATTGTTTGCTGCACATAAACATGGTAAAATGACCCATAATATAATCGAAATAAATTACAGTGAAATAAGCCTTGTAAAATGACACATATGTTCTACATTAATATCTCGTTCAGAAACAAGTCACTTAAACACCCACATAATAGAATTGCAGAGTTGTTGGTGTGAAAGATTATAGCAATAGTCAGAATTCACTGATGTTGAGTTTGCGCCATGTGATAAAATGGCGCTTATCGTTTGTGAAAATTTGCGTATGGGGCGCACAAAAAATGATTCGCTATCTCGTGGTGAAAGTATATTGAAATATATAAAAAACATAAAGGAGCATGCTGTTAATCATCAACACATCACATACACAATTTTTAAATTTGATATGTAAACGGTATTGGTTATTAAAATAAAACTAAGTGTATGCCAACCCTAATCTAGACTTCAGAAATTAAGCGATCTTTATATGAAATTATAAAATAACATTATTACTGGGCATACATTTTTAAATTTTCTTTTACAAATAGATTTGTGTCATATGACAACCCTGCTTTAATCTGATAATACTTACATAAAGATATGTCTGTTGATTATTAGCCGAGTTGGATTTACAATGTAAGCAGCTATGCGGATGACCTGATAATAAGAAGAATAATATTAAGAAATCAGCGAATTTCTCTGTTTAAATGAGCACGTTTTGCCTAATTACCGATTGATTTGGTTATTGATACAATGGTGAATGTTCATTAATTAATTTAAGGCATTGTGTAATGGGAGCGTATCCGGTGGGCGTATAGGTGTTTAAGGGGTGTAGCGCTAAGGTAGAGAATGGTTGACATGTCTTCTAGTTGTAGAACACTGTTTCTTATCGTGTGTGTTTTTTTTAAATATTTATATAACTCGTTTATAATTAATAAATAATATATTAGAATATTGTAATGTAAGTGTGTAAACTAACTTATTCTGCGCATATAGAACTATATAAAACATATACAATTAGATCATACACTTCCAGATTCTGTACAAATCTAAACAGTGTATATCATGCCAGTGTTCGCGATTTTCTCTATTCGAACGTGCACGGTTTGCCTAATGTTCACCAATACGTGAATAGGATACTATTAGCGCGCTACGGTGTCATTAATTTGTTTTTGGCCTTCTTTGGACAGGTGATATCTTTGTTTACTTGTGTACTTGCGTGAAATTATTAGTTTTCTGAATAAAATAAAAAATAGTTTAATAGATAATTAACTAAATAGCTAATTCTCCAATATATGTAGCCCATCTATATTATTATACACCAAAAGGTATCCGAAAAGCACGTGTTTAGACACGCATATGACTATAGTGTCATATATACTGATTTATGTATGTTTAATTTGGTGATAACGGATGCTTGTTACATGTGTGTGTGTGTGTAGGTATGTATGTGTGTGAGAGAGAGAGAGAGAGAGAGAGAGAGAGAGAGCGAAAGCGCTAATCCGCTTTAACGACACAGAACTGTTGGATTACTAAAATGACCTTGCACCATCTACGTAGCTCTACATTTTTCGATACCACACATGCTTATAGTAGAATGTAAATCGGATATCGATTCGTGGCCATGTATTTCGGTCCAGTTGTTATCAGCGACGGATACATGTCTTGAACTATTCGCTTAATAATGATTACACCTTAGAAATATTCACTGATATTTGAATTCATTCATAAAATTTTATAAATACAGGATCTGAGTGTAAATTGTAAAATTGAATTAATGTATATTGATGGGATGCTGTATTTCACATGTGTAGATAACACAGACGTAATATTTATGTAAAGAATGTGTTGAATTACAGATGCTGCTTATTCACTATACTCATAACAGTAATGTATTATACTATACTATACTATACTATACTATACTATACTATACTATACTATACTATACTATACTACACTACACTACACTACACTACACTACACTACACTACACTACACTACACTACACTACACTACACTACACTACACTACACTACACTACACTACACTACACTACACTACACTACACTACACTATACTATACTATACTATACTATACTATACTATACTATACTATACTATTCTATACTATACTATACTACACTATGCTATACATACACACATACACACACATATATATATATATATATTCACTATACTCCAAATACTACAGTAGAAAATTGCACTGTACCTAATCTAAAGTAATGCAATGGAGAATTTCGTTGGCATTTCATTGAATCAACACCTAATCTTTCATACTACCTTCCCAGGAAAAATTTATTACCTCCGCGTTGGTGTTGGTTGTGAGAGTCTATAAAAGTACCCTGATCATTTCACATTTGAGATCAAGTTTGACAGGTGTCCTTCTGGGATAAACCGACGTTCTAGATGTAAAATTCAATGCTATTACAGCATCTACATTTTTATAATAGATATTTAGATATAATGATATTAGATATTATATTTAGATATACCACATTAGATATAAGGCATGCCCGTTAACGCAACTACATCCAAACTAGAGTTATTAGAAATAATATCCCCCTGTGCACATATGTGGTCAGTTTCAGTTGTTCATACAAAGTCATAACATTTTCGATCATTTTAAATTGACGATACATGTGGGGTATTTTGGAAAAGAATTATGGCTATTTACAGATCAGTGACCGATGAAATGATTTTGCAGCCTATACAACATTCTTACATTAAATTTCGCATTCCTAGAACTAGCTCTACGACTACTGTGGTAGATGTAACACTCAAGTGTCACCACTGTGTCATTTGTCTGATCTCTTCTTCTTCTTCAGCGTTCATTCTCAAACTCCCACTGGATATCTCTTGTAGCAGGACGATGGTCCTATTAGATTTTCAGAAGGATGTAGTCCAGAGAATGAAAATGCGTTGTGTCGCAGTTTGATTTGCGCCAATGGTCCGACACATCCGTCTTCGGTGGGATTTGTGTGATGATTCAGAACATCATATGTTATTACTAATTAGAATCTGAACGTTATATTCTTCTTCTTCTTCAGCGTTCATTCTCAAACTCCCGCTGGATTCCCCATGTACCACGACCATCGTCCTACTATATTTTCAGCAGGATGTAGTCCAGCGAATGGAAATGCTTTGTGTCGCTGTTTTATTTCTGAAAATGGCCGGACACATCTGTCCTCGTCAGGGTACTTTATATAAATGATCACTAATTCATATCTACTATTTGTAAATATAACGGCTATATATATATATATATATATATATATATATATATATATATATATATATATATATATATATATATATATATATGCGACTGCGTCTGTGGATCACATTAACAGCCCACTATAACAATCTCCCATTCAATAGATAACCTTAGTAGATGACATCCCGTTATATTGAGGCTCTCTTATGGAAGCTATGTCATGTGGCATGGCGTATATAAAAGTATAGACCCTCTCTGAGAATAAGGCCCCTTCAATTGGCATTGCACTGAGCCGAACGCTGAAGACTCCATGGTATTAAAAAAAAATTAAAAAAAACAACCACACTGCACATATGAAGAAAGAGCTAGTAGCTTGAAATTCCTTGGGTTCTCAAACAGACAATATATATATATTGTTCTCCCTATTCAATATATTCCGTAATGTTCTCCCTATTCTTCTATATACAAATATTAAAGTAACCCATATCATTTATTAATGCCGCAGGGGTGTGAGATGTTAGAGATCTCACATTTCAGTGGCTCTGCAAATGAAGGTTGTATCCATCTCCTCTTCCTCGCAGTCTTTATTTATCCGGTACCCATTGAAGGCTAGGTCTAACGACTGTGCTACGCAGATCCCTAATTTTTCTATATATCCTATTGTTGTATAGTGTCAATGTGTCTGATCCATGCATTAATAAAGAATAGATATAGCATTTTATAATTCTCATTTTTAATGTGTTTGTAATGTGTTTAGATGTTACTATTTTCCTCATGTCATTGGCGGTACTTTTAACAATTCATATTCTCCTTTTAACTTCTGTTTTTACATCTGCCGTCATTTGTGTTGAAGATATTGATAATGTTTTACTTGTTGTAGTTTCTCTTCATGTATGTTTATGATTAGCTATCGTTCTTCTGTGTCTTTGCTGATTATTATGGTATTTGATTTTTTGATATTTATATCAAGTCCATATTCATTACTTGATTTAATACTCTGTGTAGTTCCTGTTCACTTTCTGCTAAAGGAGCTGTGTCATCTGCATATCTCAGGTTGTTTATTATTGTACCATTGATCTTGAGTCCAGGCATTTATTCCATATTATTAATGATATTCTCTGTGTAGACAGTAAATAGACTTGGTGATAAATTGCATCCTTGTCTTACCACTCTTCTGATTTCTGTGTATGGAGAGTAGCTGTTTTCACATCTTATTGATGCAGTTTGTTCCCAATATATATTTCTAATCAGTCTGTCTTTTCCATCTATGCCAATTTCTTGTAGACATTTGATTAATTTTTTCATGTTGGACTCTATGAAAGGCCTTGCTGTAGTCTATGAAGTAAATATAGATACTTTCTTGGACTTCTATACATATATCTATCACTAGCCGGATACTCAGTATAGCTTCTTTGGTTCCTTTGTTTTTACTAAAACCGAATTGTTCTTCACCGACCTCCGTATTTATCTTCAATTTAACTTTTTCTTGTATTATCTTGATAAGTATTTTAGTTAAATAACTCATTAAACTTATTGTTTTATATTCTGTACAGTTAACAGCCCTTGGCTTCTTAGGTAGTGATATGAATATTAATGATGTTAGGTCTTTAGGTAGGTGGCCTGTTTCATATATTCCATTGCAAAGTTCTGTGGCAATACCCACACATAATTAATTTATAATTGTTATTATGTATGCTGATATGTTTCGGAACCTGTAACCTTTCCACATTTTATTGCCCTTTCTACTTCTGTTTTCAGTAACTGCTCCATCATTGCTATGTATTGTAGGTTTTTTTGTTCCGTAGTTCGTTAAACAGTTCTGTCACATAATCTGTCCATTTTGTAAGTACTTCTGTTTTATCAAATATTATTATTTTTTCGTTGTGATATTTAATGCAGCCACCCCCCTTTTAATAAATTTATACTCTGCCCCAGATCTTTCTTTTGCATTGCGAACACCTAGTAACATTATTATTTCATTTATATTCCAGAGGTTATTGTGACTGGATTTTCAGAGCGTCGACCTTCACTATTTTTTATCTTTCCAACGGAACTGACAAACCGCATCTATTATTTGATGCGGCTTCGTACATGAAGAGCTTCATCCCCGACTGCAGGTTGAGGTATTGGACCTACATTTAATATCCTTTATTGTATCTTCAATAGTTTAATCACATATGTCAATTTTCTCTAATTTAAGTCGTCAGTTTGGGAATAAACGTGAAGGAGTGTGATGATGTTTATTTGTTTGTCTAGCTGCTACGCGTATAGTAATGCAACTACTATTTATAGGGGTGTAGCTAATGATGGAGTTAAATTTGTCGTTGTTTTCATCGAACCCCACCCTGCGTAACTGTGCAGTGACGGGCCTAAGTATGTTGACATATAATGTATATTATCAAAGTCAATGTTACGAGAAGTTAATTCCGGTAGATTACGTGTGATTACCGTTTTATGCTAATAGTACATTAATTGTTCGCACACTTAATTGGTATAACTGACACTTACAGTAACTATACTGTATAATACACGAACTAGACGTATGAAATCATCCACTGAACAAAGTAAATCTTTGATATTCAGGATCTAATTATACATATGTGATAGTGAAAGAAACCTCGCGATGGGCATTGCAGTGACACTAAAATTTAACAATATAAGTATAAATTTTAGCAAACTCATTGATTTTAGTCAGGTTGCTTTTTGAACAATGAATACATGAACTATACACAATTGATATATTTGACATACTCTAAATACATTAACAACCACGAATTGTACTTTTGACATTTGATGACTG
Organism: Meghimatium bilineatum; assembly: GCA_034231615.1. Lineage (NCBI taxonomy): Eukaryota > Metazoa > Mollusca > Gastropoda > Stylommatophora > Philomycidae > Meghimatium > Meghimatium bilineatum. The sequence goes on from CM067322.1 coordinate 39,123,439, forward strand.
CCAATTATATTTGCACAATATAGTACTGTATGTGTATTATCTTATTGTATTTTTGATTTAGCACTGTATAACCAATTTTGCGGAATTATTATAACAGAAAACAACAATATTACTTTGAATAAAGTAGCATGGCTTTCTCTAAGGGAAATATAAGCATTACTGAATTAGAGTTACTTGAAAATTCACTTATCAGTCATGAGAGACATTATAGTAGATTAAGTAAAGAGGTCATAGATATATTCTACTGGGTGATATTCACATCACTAT